>JAJOOI010016091.1:0-40249 GCA_029582585.1 Solanum bukasovii
AAATCATCTCCTTAATTCACACCACTTCAATTATATACATTTAAATTTTAATTAATTTAATAATATATATAACTCCTAACCTTTTAATAATATATAACTCCTAACCTTTCATATTCATAACCTTCAAATTATTTAATATACAAATTTATAACTCCTAAATACTATACTTATAAAAACCCTTCGAGAATGATGATAATTTTATTTTCATTTTTTCTTATTCTTCATCTTTGTCTCTTTGATTGGTTAATAATATATATGTCAAATCATATTCATAATTTTTGTTTTCTTTGATCTGATTTTGCAGGAGAGAGATGTATAATCAAGAATGTTAGATATTTTGCATAGTTTGATTTTGCAAGGTAAAATGATTTGACATGTCTAATATCTATAATTATCACTTTTTCTATTGTAATTATACATTTAATATTATTTTTTTGGATTCTTGATGATACAAATCATGATTTTTTTATAGAATCTTTTGCTTCTCTTTGTAGTTTCTTGAGATTTTTCTTTGCTTATTCGTGTAGTTTCTAAAGACTCTGATTGTTCTTACTCTCTTCATCTCTTTGTAAATTTTGGAGAATTGAATTATGTTATGTTGAGAACATGATCCTTCTTTCCTCTTCAAATCATAACTAAATATTCTTTAATATTTTTGATTGATTAGTTAACTATATTTTTATGTTTTTTTTTTTTTTTTTTTGTTATTTAAGGATTGTTTATAGTTCTCAAACAAAATCTCCAATGCAACAAGAGATGATTGATTCCTTATCAACTTAGTTAATTGGAAATCGCCAGTATATTTTACTGATTTGATATTCAATTTTGTCGAACAATCTCTTCCTGCTCACTAGCTATAAATTGTTATACAAATATATAATATATATAATAAATATAAGTAACAAAAAAAAGTAATATCTCAAATCTCAATATAACGTATAATAAAATACTAAATATTAAACAGAAACAAACATAATATATATAGGAAAAGAAATATAGAGAGTATAAAAAGAATCCTCAATCGAAATATGAAAAAAATCATACAAATCAATTAAAAAAAATTCATTAACAATATGAGCCATTAAGAAACAACACAATATTATATATTAATTTTTGAAAAAAAATACGTCAAACTAATTGTTTTTCTTATATAGCTAAGAATCAAATAAACGGATTCCTCTTACAATTTCGTGTGTCACAATCACATAACAATGATATGGTAAAAATACATAATTTTAACCCTACATTCTTAATTATATTATTTAGATATAGAAATTATTTATAAGTCAAAAAATTGTTTCACAATTTTGAGAATTCAATTAACAAAAAATCAACTTTTTATTTTATTTTATTACATCCGCAGCATTACTTTTTTTGACAACTTTAATTTTTTTCTATTCTTTTGATTAACTTTTTTATTCTCGGCCCCTTTTTAATTTGTTTTTAATTATTTTTTCCCTTAGTAAATTTCTCTCCTATAATATAACATAAGAGAAAAAGTATATATATATATATATATATATATATATATATATGAGATGTATAATGAAGAATGTTAGATATTTTGCATAATTTGATTTTGCGAGGTAAAATGATTTGACATGTCTAATACCTATAATTATCACTTTTTCTATTGTAATTATACATTTAATATTAATTTTTTGGATTCTTGATGATACAAATCATGATTTTTTTATAGAAAAAATAATTTGTTTTTTTTTCTCTTTTGCTTCTCTTTGTAGTTTCTTGAAATTTTTCTTTGCTTATTCTTGTAGTTTCTAAAGACTCTGATTGTTCTTACTCTCTTCGTCTCTTTGTAAATTTTGGAGAACTGAATTATGTTATGTTGAGAACATGATCCTTCTTTCCTCTTCAAATCATAACTAAATATTCTTTAATATTTTTGATTGATTAGTTAACTATATTTTTTTGTTTTTTTTTGTTGTTATTGTAAGAATTGTTTATAGTTCTCCAACAAAATCTCCAATGCAACAAGAGATGACTGGTTCCTTATCAACTTAGTTAATTGGAAACCGCCAGTATATTTTACTGATTTGATATTCAATTTCGTCGAACAATCTCTTCCTGCTCACTAGCTATAAATTGTTATACAAATATATAATATATATAATAAATATAAGTAACAAAAAAAAGTAATATCTCAAATCTCAATATAAAGTATAATAAAATACTAAATATTAAACACAAACAAACATAATATATATATATGAAAAGAAATATAGAGAGTATAAAAGAATCCTCAATCGAAATATGAAAAAAAATCATACAATTCAATTAAAAAAAAATCATTAACAATATGAGCCATTAAGAACCAACACAATATTATATAATAAGTTTTGAAAAAAAATATCATCAAACTAATTGTTTTTCTTATATAGCTAAGAATCAAATAAACGGATTCCTCTTACAATTTCGTGTGTCACAATCACATAACAATGATATGGTAAAAATACATAATTTTAACCCTACATTCTTAATTATATTATTTAGATATAGAAATTATTTATAAGTCAAAAAATTGTTTCACAATTTTGAGAATTCAATTAACAAAAAATCAACTTTTTATTTTATTTTATTACATCCGCAGCATTACTTTTTTTGACAACTTTAATTTTTTTCTATTCTTTTGATTAACTTTTTTATTCTCGGCCCCTTTTTAATTTGTTTTTAATTATTTTTTCCTTTAATAAATTTCTCTCCTATAATATAAAATAAGAGAAAAAGTATATATATATATACCAAATATCATACCGAATACCAAAAAATTGTATACCATTTACTATACCAAATACCACAATACCAAAACCACGGTATTAATTTTTTTTATATGGTATGATAATTCAGTATATATCATACCATGCCCACCCCTAGCAAGGTAAACCAACAAGAAAGTCTATATTCAAATCTTTTCAATTCCAAGTAGGAATACTAATATCTTGGGACAAGCCTCCCAACTTTTGATTCTCAACTTTCACTTGTTGATAATTAGGACACTTAGCTACAAATTTCTCAATATACTTCTTCATCCCATTCAACCAATAGACTTCCCTCATGTCACGGTACATCTTGGTGGCTCCCGGGTGAAGGGTATATTGAGAACTATGAGCTTTTGATAAGATTTTCTCTCTCAAGTCATCAACACTGGGAATATACAAATGACCTTGATATGGAAACACATCATCCCCTTCTTGGGAGAGAGCCTCAACAGACCTTTTAAGCACCACTTCCTTCAATTCAACAAAAATCGGATCAATACTTCGTTTGGCTTTCACATCCGATACAAAGGACAATTCTGAACCATTATGAACAAGAATACCACCTTCGTTAGAGTCAACTAATTGAACACCAAATCGGGTCAATCTATGACTATCTCGAACCAACTCCTTTTTATATTCCTCTACATGAGCAATACTACCCATTGATAGTCGACCAGGAGCATACGCCACCACATTCGTCTTACCGGCGTGATAGAGAACACTCATGTCGTAGTCCTTTAGCAACTCAAGCCACCTTTGGCGAAGATTTAGATCCTTTTTCTTGAACATGTATTGCAAAGTTTTGTAGTCGGTGAAAACATCAGCATGAACACCATACAAGTAATGCCTCCAAATCTTTAAGGCAAACACAACCGCCACTAGTTCCAAATCATGGTTAGGATAGTTCTTTTCAGGACTTTTGAGTTTCCGTGAATTATAAGCAATAAATTTCTCATTTTGCATAAGAATATACCCTAATCCAACCCTTGAAGCATCACAATAAACCACAAACCCATCGGACCCTTTCGGTAAAGTCAACACTGGAGCAGATGTAAGTATATCTTTCAATTCTTGGAAATTCCTCACACGCTTCCGACTATAAGAACTTAATGTTCTTTTTGGTCAATACCGTCAATAAAAAGGCAATCAAAGAAAACCCTTACAAAAACCCTCTATAATAACAAGCCAAACCCCAGAAACATCGAATATCCGAAAGGGATGGAGGTCTAGGAGAACTCTTAACCGCATACGTCTTCTTAGAATCTACCTCAATACCCTTAGCGGAAACAATGTGACCAATAAAAGCCATAGATCTCAACCAAAACTCGTATTTACTAAATTTTGCAAAGAGTTGTTTGTCCTTGAGGACTTGCAGCACAATCCTAATATGATCGGAATGCTCATCCTTACTCCTTGAGTAAATCAAGATGTCATCATAAACACAATAACAAACATGTCTAAATGCTATCGAAACACTCTATTCCTCAAGTTCATAAATGCGGACGGAGCATTATTAAAACCAAACGACATTACCAAAGGCTAATAATGACCATACCAAATTCGAAAAGCCGTCTTCAGAATGTCATCTTCCTTCACCCTCAATTGGTGATAACCCGAATGGAGATCGATCTTAGAGAAGTAACTCGCATCTTGGAGTTGATCAAATAAATCATCTATCCTTGGAAGAAGATATTTATTCTTAATGGTAACCTTGTTAAATTGCCGGTAGTCAATACACATGCAAAATGAACCATCTTTTTTACGAACAAACAAAATTACAGAACCCCATGGAAAGATACCTGGCCGGATGAAACCCTTATCCAACAAGTCCTTCAATTGCTCTTTTAATTCCTTGAGTTCATCCGGAGCCATAAGGTAAGGAGGAATAGAGATAGGTTGCGTATGGGGGAGAAGGTCAATACCAAAGTCTATTTCCATTTTCAGAGGAATATCGGGTAGATCAACGGGAAACACATCTGAAAACTCATTAACAATGGGGATCGACTCAATAGTAGGGGTTTCAGAATCCATATCCCTAACCCAAACAAGATGATATATGCAACCCTTAGAAATCGTTTTCCTAGCTTTACGAGAAGAAACAAATTGACCTTTACGCATAGAAATTTCCACTTTCCACTCTAGGACGGACTCATTAGGAAATTGAAACTTGACCACTTGGTTTCTACAATCAATAGAAACATAAAAAGAATGAATCCAATCCATACTAAGAATAACATCGAAATCTAACATATCAAGCTTTACAAGATCAACATGAGTGACTCTATAGGATAAGGAGTCAGGGCAACTTCTATAGACTCTGTTAGCGACAATAGAGTCACCAGTAGGTGTAGAGATAGAAGAAGGTTCTATCAACGCATCTGGATGAACATCAAATCTCATAGCCACATATGGTGTCCCAAAAGACAAGGTAGCATCAGAATCAAGTAAACCATAACCATTAAGATGAAAGACTTTCAACATACCGATAACAACATCGGGAGAGCCCTCTTTCTCATGACGAGTTTGAAGTGCATAGAATCTGTTTTTATTTGGAGCACTTGAACTTGAACCACTAGGCGGAGGTTGACTACCATCTTTTCCGTTGTTAATTCTAGATGGACAATCTCTCAAACGGTGCCCACTTTTACCACAACAAAAGAAATTATCCATACCCATCAAGATTTTTCCCAGATGACTCTTGCCAAACTTTTGTCATGTGGGAACAGAAGAACCATTTCCTCCTTGAGGCTTTGGATTAGACACCCTTTCCTTGTTGAACTTAGGAGCCGAAGCATTGGAGGAACCTTGACCGGAAAACATTTTTTGGAACTTAGAACGACCATGTCCATCGAACCTTGAATGTGAAAGTCACCAGCACCAGATTTTGCCCTATTTTCCTCCCTAGACTTTTCCTTAAGTTTCTCCTCTTCAAGTTGTTGAGCATGAATCATTAGGAAAGAAATATCCATTTCCTTAATAAGCATGATGATACGACATTACTTAACCACCATTTTTGGGTGTATTTCCTTAATAAGTTTGGCAGTATGATATTCCTTAACCACGATTTCAGACACAGTCAAAACAAACTAACTCATCCTTGCCCTAGATTCTGCAACCATAGTAGAAGCATACCTAGATAATTGTGTGAACTTCAAGGCATACTACTTCACACTAATATTCCTTTGATGAAGGTTAATTAATTCAAGTACCTTTTCCTCCCTCCTATAATGGGGAAAAAACCTATAAAGGAAAGCACCCTTACACTTTTTCCAATCAAGAGGACCCACATCAACCGCCCTCTCTTCCTTCTATTGATTGAACCAAACATGAGCAACATCTTTAAGTTGATAAGTGGCCAATTTTGCCTTTAAACTGAAGTCATACCCATAATCATCAACACGTTGTATACCTTATCAATGAACTCTTGAGGATCTTCCTCAACTTTGGAACCATGAAAATTTTGGTGATTCATCCTAGTGAAGACCCTCACTCTAGTTGCCTCTGATCCCTCATTTGGGTTCACGGAGACCACAACCTCTATATTGGCTTGGGCCAATAATTGAAAATCAGCTCAAAATTTCGCATTAGTTTCTTTCTCAGCCAAAGGGTCGATCGTAACTTGAGGAGCTTCTTAATGAGCTTGAGGAGCTTCTCGTTCCACATTCTCATTCAAATTACTCCAAATGTATGCTCTTTAAGGGGCCATATCCTGAAAAGCATTGGAAAGGATTAAAAGAGAGACATATAGAGTTAAAATCTATCGCACGATTTAGTATGATGAAAAAAGTGGAATTTCCTAAATGTCTTATAGCTTCCTATTCATAAATGTGGCGCGCTTCACACTCATAAACAAGACTCTACTTGATATGGCTTATGAGACATCCTAGGACCTTTCTAAACCATGTGCTCTGAATACCAAGTTTGTCATGATCCAAAGTGTACCTAGGTGTATTTAGGACCCGAGAGGCCCTACACAAGCCACTTAGCATACATCATACAATATAATAAATTTAAAGACTTTAAAAGATATCACTTCTTATACCAAAGAGTTTGACAAAGCGGAAGTCTAACATAAGTCTCATTAAGTCATCTAATACATCATAAGAAAAGTGATTAGGATGTAACCCATACATCACATTCAAAGTCAGAAAATGAAAATGATATAAAGCTATAATATTTATCAGTCCTCAGAACATGAGGAATCATCAATCACTTGAAGCACCCAAGAGATGTCTAGCCATGAGTATGGGAGGCAGGAGCGTCAGACCCTACATTCATGAGATAATTTAGGCACAAGTATGCGTTAGTACATGAAATTTATGAAGTATGGGGAAATATGCATAAAGTTGACATGATAGCGTAAATGACGTAAAACACGTAGACATGATCATATTGATACATGCTTTGAAGAAGAAATGACATGAGATTCATAAAACATGGTCAAATGCATTAACATAAAGGACTTAAAGAAAAACTTTGAAGAAAACATAAGCATTTTGAAGGAAATTAGCTTTAACTGACAATAAGACCACAAGAGCTATATCATGGAATCCGGTATATCCCTCATGCCAAAAAAGGGGAATCTACTTGCCAGCGTAGAATTCGTACATATCATCATTTGCTAAAGTGGATCCACTAGCTAGGTCATTTAAGACAATCATACGGGGCATGTAGTTAGGGACTAGAGATTGGTACTAGAGACTACCCTATTTGAGCCTCCACCTTAAAGCCCTCTCGGAGCTGAGTCTAAATACCAATAGAATAGATAAAAGCCAAATATAAATATAACATAGGAAAGGCATGGATCAATAACAATCCACAACTTTCAAAATAAAAACATAGAATAGCTCCTTAAACATAATTCAACATAGATGAGAAAACCTTTCACCAATGTGAATACATATGTGAGGAATACCTTTACAATCATGATAATAATAAATTGTGAGAAAACCTTTCACAATAGCATTAATATATTCCTTTCAAGCACCATCAATTTATTTACAATAACTTCATGAAAACATGTGTATCTTCTTCAATTCAAAATTCACAGGTTCATGAGTTCATCATAGGTTCATAGTTGGAAAATCATAATTTCAACTAAATATCATGTATTAAAGTTAAATCTTGCATTATAACACTTAATTAACACCAATCTAATACAATTGAATGAATCCCATAAGATTGGATTGAAACCCTATCTTAAATAATTGAAATTGAATTGAGAAATTTTGAAATCTTAAGACCCCATGGAGGAAAGGACTCCATGGGTGAATACCCACATACCTTGCTATTTAAAGGCCAATAAAGATGGTGAATTTGGAGACTTGAATGGAACCCTAGATGTTCTCCTTCTTCCTTAGGTACATAGAATTTGGGGAGGATGAATTTCGTCAAGTTTAGGGAATTTAGGAGAATGAATTCAAAATGGGTAATTTGGGGCTTAAAATCTTTATATAGGGCTTGGGGTAAAAGGAACCTTAAAAATAACTATCGAATTCGACCTATGGTTTGGACCTACGGACCGTAGGACTTTAACGGTCCATACTGGTCAATCGTAGATCAAGTATTGGGATCATTAATTTGGAATAACTTTGATGGACTCGGTCTACGATTTGTAGGTTTTTCTACAGTCTGTAGTAACCAACCTTGACCCTCAAAATTTCATCAAGTCTGGGACTCACCTATGAGACCTATCTATAACTTGTACATAGAATGAGAGACTATCCTGGTGAACCATAAAAAGGTACTGAGACTTGTTTTGAAAAAGAATGTGTTCCCCTTACTCTGGTTTCCATCTACGACCCGTAGAAGCTTCTACCATCCATAGATGGGACCTGTAAAACCACACTTCAGTCCAAAGATTTCATTTCTTCCTTGTCCAAATTCTGAGGTGTTACAATATTAGGACATCTAGTGTTTCATATGTCTTTGTTGAAAAAATGCATTGGTGATCTGACTACAGTTATGCCTTAACAGAGTGTCTATGTAAAGAAAAGTCTCTCATACAAAGAAGTCCCAATGGAGATTCTTGATCAATAGGTTCATAATTTGAGAAATAAAGAAGTTGCTTCGATGAAAGTCTGTTAAAGGAATCAGTTAGTTCAGGGAGCTACTTGGGAGGCCAAAGCCGATATGATATCCAAGTACCTCCACCTCTTTCCCTCTGGATGAGTTTAGTGTGAGGTTTTAATTCCTCCTATGTACTCTTTGGATTTATGTTTTTCAACTATTCTCATATTTTCCTATGCATGCAAGTTTATGAAATCAATTTTAAACTTCATATTTTAGCTTGGAGTCAGCCACTCCTTAAGTTTTATGTGTTTTTGCATTCATGTTTGTTTGTTAGATCTTTTCCTACTATTTTCAAGCTTAGTTTTTTTTGGTTTCCTACTCAGTGTCAAGAGCCCACATTGGAGCTCCGACTTAATTTGGATCACACTCTACAGGGCCCATTCGGGGATGACGCTCCCAACAGGAATCTCATTCGGGGATGCAAGGTCCCAAGGGGAAGATATTCTAAGACCTCAGAAGTGCCTAATGATGAGTCCGAGATTTTGACTCATTTAAGGCATTGTTTTGATAGTTTTAGTGTCCTCAAATGCCTAATTTACGCTCTAAACTGATGTTAAAGTGTTGATTTGCAGCATTTAAGGCTAAGGAGCAAGGCAAGGACCCTATGCGGCAAAAATGAACAAACAAGCTGAAGAAGTGAAGAAAAGCGATCCTGGTGATCTCCAAGCCCACTAGACAAACAGCCAATCGGCTGTTTTAGCTTGCCTAAAGTTCCAGTGTGCCAGCCCTGGTGAAGAACCAACTTGGCGACAAGAATGGGCAGTCGGCACATCGCCAAATGACTCCACGAGGGAAATTTTGATCGTCCAAAGCTACAGGACCTAGAGGAGTAATGACTATTGCAAATTTATGATAGAAGGGAGCAAAGGGCGGATCGCCAACCTATTCGGCGAGGCCCGACTTATTCCATCCAATGGCCTTTCAGGCCAAAAAATGGGCAACTATAAATTGGAAATTTAAATGAAATTTGAGGAGTTCTCACCCAGTTACATAGAGTTCCTTTCAGAGTTTTTGATTACCAAGTTTGAGAGTTAGAGTTTTCTCTTAGTTTTTGAGTTTCCATTGAAGACATTGAGGATTTCTAAGTGGGTTTTTGAATTTATTCAATTTGGACAAATGTAAAGACTTGAGAACCTTTACCCATATCATGGCTAATGTATTTGATAATCGTTTTCTCTTTTTATGATGTGTAGCTAAAACCTCAATTCTTGGTGTGTGATCATGTGATTATTTGCTTAAGGGTATTGTTGTTTAATTATTTTTTTGTTGTTTTAATTAGGTTCGATTGATAGCTGAGTAGTAATTCATGAATTGTAGTTGCAAATTCAATTCTAGCTTAGTGTATTGGTCTTTCTCGAGAGAGATGTTCTAAAGCCAAGGTGATCAATTGATGATTGTAGTGTGTGGGTCGTTTTAGGTTCAGCTTGAGAAAGTTAATCTTGGTTCATTCCCACCTATCTATCTAGAGAGAGTAGATAAATTAAGGTGATGGGCTGTTTTGTAGTGTTAAGCTTGTCGATGTTCGAGAGAAATCGCCTGAATCGTAATATTTGTTTGAGAGAAATCGCCTAAATCGTAATAATAATTGTTCAAGAAGAAACTATTGCACTTATAGTCCAGCCTACCCACAACTTTTCAACAAGTTATTGTTAAATCTCAATTACCTATATCGCGTAGTTAGTTTATAATCGATCACATCCTGAGAATTCCTCTTAATATTATTGTATCCCCTGTTTCGTACTTGTTTTAGCTGTTAATTGCAAATCAATTCCCCCATCTGACATTTGTTGTCACTCCTTTTTATTTAACTACATGTTTTCAATAATCTCTATTCCTACCACCAATTAGATTACATTCGTAACTTCGTGACTGAATTCGAACACGTACTGCTCCATGTAGGTTCGACCCCAACTCTTCGTTGGGTTTTATACTAGATTACAATCGCCCACACCTAGTAATCTATTATTGAAGTTGAATTATGATCTTTTTGTGTTGTAGTTTAATCGACTTACTTTGGTTTGTGTTTGTGTTGAATAGAGGATATGAGCGTGAACGGGAGTAATGGTAGCCAAGTGGGCCACCAAGACGATAATGGAAATTTGGAAAATGTGAATGACCCAATTCAATTGGGTGGTGTTGGTGCAATACGTCTACCTCCTATCGAGGGGAATGATGTCTTCCATGTTACTAGCACGATGCTACATCTCCTCCAAATGAAAGGTTTATATTAAGGATTGACCCATGAAGACCCCACGAGCAGGCATATTAGGAACTTCGTGGATGTTTATGGTCCGTTCTCATTCAAGAACATCTCACAAGAATCAGTCCATCTCAGGTTGTTCCCATTCTCTTTGATGAGTGAAGCTACCAAATGGTTGGCTGAATTACGAGGGATTCCATCACCACTTGGGATGAGCTTACCACAACGTTCCATGTGAGATTATTTCCCCCATCAAAGAGGATGATACTCAGAGATTGCATCCAAGGTTTCAAACGCTTGGAAGGTTAACCAATCCACGAGACGTGGATGAGATTTTAGAAGTAGGTACTTCAATATCCGACTCATGGACTACCCAACCATATATTGTTACAGTACTTCTATAGGAGTCTTGACTCGGTGAACAAAGTAGTTGCTGATCAGCTTGTTCCCAAGGGTATAATGCAACAACCCTATGAAGTAGCGTCTTAACACCTTGAGGGGATGACCAAGATAAATAGAGCATGGTACACTCGTGAGGACCAAGTGTCTCCTCTTACTTTAAGGATTAAAAAAGAGAAAATACAGAAGCATCACGAAAGAGACCAAAACATGGCAAAAATGATAATCCAGCTGGATCTATTTTCAAAAAATGTGATGGGTAGTGGTTCGAAGAGTGTAAATACTGTAAGTGTTTGTGGAGCAAACCCCAAAGAAGCACAATATGAGGCGTTGTACAATGAGGAAATGAACTTCTTTGCAAATCAAGGAGGAAGATTTTGTTCAAACTATCCAAGGCCGGGTGGACATTCGGGTTGGAATAAAGATGATGGATGGAGAGATCGTGATAGGGAATGGCGTGACCGTAATGGTACTTGGAAGGAAAGGGATGGTGAAAATAAAGATACGTCCCACCTCATGAATGCCAAAAGCCTAAAGAGAAAATAGTTGACCCGAATAACTTCTGTACGGAAAACATGCTTGCATGCATTCTCAATAAGGTTGAAGGGCTGGACAAAGTGTTTAAAGAGATGAAAGAGGACGTCTCAACTCTCAATCAGATGGTGACTTCTCACTCAATCAATATTAAACAGCTAGAGACACAAAAGGGTCAAATCTCGACTCATTTAAATCCAAGGCAGAAAGGATGGTGCCTAGTGACACAATGGCAAACCCTAAAAATGAAGCTTGAATTGGTATTTTCGTCGTGCAACGACATTAAATAAGGCGCTTCTTGGGAGGCAACCGATGTTTTTGATGTTTTAAATTTTATTTTTGAATAACGGGTGCTGATTTTGCAAATTGAAAAGTGAAAAGTATTGGAAAATGGGCAATTAGGCGAGCAAAAGTCCAGTCAGCGACTCGCCAAATAGGTCGGTGAGCCCGACTTGGACCGCCGTTGGAACCACCCAGCTTGATGGGGAATTTTGTAAAACTCGGCGAGCCAAAAGCTCAGTAGGCGAGCCAAGAGCTCAGTTGGCGAGCCCGACTTTGTCCGCTGTTTGAACCCCCAAATTGCTGGGAGTTCTGTTAAACTTGGTGAACCAAAATACCACTTGGGGTATCACCGAGTGGTTCGGCGGGCGCGACTTACTCCGCCGATTAGCACGCGAACTAAAAGGCTTAAAGGCCAAATGGTGTAAAATTTCAAATCCTTTTACTTTCCTACTTTTTAACTCCCACATTCTCTCATCCGATTTTAGTTCTTCAATATTATCATACTTCCACTCTCGATTTATTGGGATCTTTGCTCAAATTGATTTTGAATTCTTTGCCGCTTAGCATTTCAAATTCTTTTTAAGCATAAAGGTTAGTTTTCGAACCCCAAACTCTATTGTGGTTGAACTCGAATGAAATTGACATTTTGTTGTTGAATATTGTTGGGTAATCATCATGTGAGTGTTTGTTTGCCTAATTTTAAGTGAAATAGTAGTTAATCAACTTTTAATCATGTTTCCCGTGTCTTTGCTTGTTAAAATCGAGTCAAAATTATTGGGTTGTGTTAAATATTTGTTGGGTCTAGGGGATGAAGTTTCACTAACCCCGGATTGTGCCAAATGTCGTATTTTGCCCTTGATGGAGCGGTTGACGTCATTCTTAAGGGCAAAAGACGTCAATTGGCCAATTTTGGCCAAATCGGGGGAAGTCTGAGTACTCCGAGGGCATGGGTAGTATGTGTCTTGCTTTAATTTCATAGTGTAAGTGTGTAATTTTGATTTAGTGGGGTGCGGTTTTGCTTTCGAAGAGTGGGGTGAAAAATTGGCACAAAGGGCCATTTGGCGAGTTGGGTCGAGCTCGCCGATTGGTTCGGCAGTTCGTCTGAGTGCCCCTAGATCATTCTTAATTTCCCTAAAATGTTGAGTTTGGTTCTATAACTTTTGGCAATACATCTGAGCTCACCGAGTTCACTCGGTGACTCGCCGAAAGTACTTCATGATCGCCCTTCTGCTCCCCTAATTCCTTAAATACACTGTAACTTTTGGTGACCTACTTCTAGTTCACCATTTGGTGTCGGCCATCTGCTAAATGGCCCTGGATATCACTGACAAGCTTTGAATTCTTTTTAAAATTTGTTCTGGAACATTTGGTGAGCCCGACTTGGCTCCCTAAAGTGGTTTGGCGATTCATCGACCAGTTCGGCGAGTCTTCCTGCAATTATATTCTGAAGGTTTTCTAATGCTTTTCATGTCGTTTTGCAGGAATGGATAGACCCAAAGTCCCCGGTAGAGACATGCCGCCTCAGAAGCGGGCACGAGGAATAACCAACAATGAGAATCCAGAGCAAAGGTAGCGAAACTACCTCCAAAGGTAGGCAAAGGCAAGGACAAGACACCTGTAATTGTTGCGTCATGAGGAGGCAAGCTCAGACAGTAAGGGGGTCTACGAGACTTACCTCACAACATTAGGCAGTGAGGGGGAGTCACATGATTCTCAGGCATCTATCTCTGAGCCTGAGGATGATTAGTTATTACAGTCCTGGAGAGCGAAGCTACGCTCAAAGTCATTGAATGATCCGTCTAGGATCCCTTTCACATAAGTTTCCCCATTCCCGAGGTACAAATAGCAGCCCTCGACCCCCCTAGGGCTTGCGAATAGTTTCTGCGATCACTCTACGTAATTTATTAAACCGGTTTATGCTTGTAGCTACCCCCGGGGGGAATACGTGTAATAGAGTGCTAAGGCAAAATATATCACCGAAAGGAAAGGTGATACAAGGTCCTCCTTCCCGTTCACTCAAATGACTAAAGGCTGAGGGTTTGAGGACCATTTTAGAGGAAAGTGACTGTCTACCGATGGTGTAGTGGACATACATTCAGAGGTGTGGGACACTCTTAGATTCCACATATTTGAGGTTTTCACCAGACCCTGTGGCCCATACATTCCTACTTGGGTCCGGGAGTTCTACTCAGCCTATGACGATTTGGCGCTTTAGGGGAAGAAGAAGGCTAGTGCCTTCAAGCCGGTAGATTTTGTGGTGGTCCGAGGCAAGAAGGTAAAATGTAGAAGAGATGACAAATATGTTTCATTTGGGCACGCTTCCGACTTTATGCATGACTACCAGAGCATGATCCAAACACACACACTGGATGACTTAAAAGGTTGGCTAGACCCCCTTCAATCAGACATCACCCCGAGGTGGATTGAAATATGTGCATCCATTGAGAAGAAGGACCTGAACATTGCCGCCAGATATTAGTTAGGGTTCATCAGCAGCACCATCATGCCATCACATAATGAGTCTATTCTCCGCCACCTAAAGGTGGCTTGTATTAGGTCCATAATAGGTAGGAAGAGGCTAAATTTGGGATTAATTATTGAGCAAGAGATGGACATGAGGGCCAAGTAGTGTCAGACCTTGCTCCCGTTCCTGGTGCTGATCACGGAGTTATACAGACAGGCCCAGGTTCCGTGAAATAAGCAGAGGGATGTCGAGGTTACACCTATCTCTTCTAGTGACATCCAGCGTATCGAGGCCAAGTACATGTGAGGCAAGACTGACAGGAGGAGGGCAGCCCTAGTGTATACATCCCCAGAAGTTGATGTTGATACGCTACCTCCAGAGATAGTCCTGCCCACTCAGGCCAGTGAGCCATCAGGTACTTTTGGCTCATCCTCTTATGAGACTACTGGCACTTCTGCTGCACCCCCTACCTCTAGATCTTCTGTTACATCCCAACCCCCTTTTACCCGGGCCATGCTTCATAAGATGGGCCATTTAGCAAATTTTGTTGATGTGCATGCCTCCTGGGTTGAGGTTGCTATGCCTGGGATGATAGAGAGGGTGATAGCTTCTTTCTTGGCCCCACTTAAGGCTGATATGAGGGATCACAAGTTAGCACTAGATGCCCTTACTGTTAGAGTCGCAGCTTGTGAGCAGACCCGAGGTGCTTTAGATGAGGTAACGGCCTTGAAGGCCTATATTACTGGGTTGAGGAGAGATGTGAACCAGCTGAAGTCCACTGATTTGACTATGTTGTTTGGGACGGTGGAGATCCCAGATGGCCCGAGCACAGATATTCCATCTTGTTTGAGGTGCCTCCAGCTTTTACCGGAGATGAGGTTAGAGCTGATGATGCTGCTGCTGATACAAATGAGGAGCAGCTTGGTGTGACTGATGCGGCTGTCTATGATGACTTGGCAGACCTAAAGGGAGCCATTTGTACATGCATCTTTTAGGGATGTTTCCATGGTGGGTTCCAGTGGAGACAAAGATGTTGAGATACCGGGCACTGATGTGCAGACAGAGGGAGTTGTGGACATGCAGACTTCACCCCAGGCTTAGCCTGACAGGATGATTCTGTTTACCTCCTTTCTGTTCTCTTTCAGACTATTTTTATTTTTGGTTGCATTTGAGGACAACTGCATATTTTGTTGGTGGGGTGAGGTATTTCCATACCTACCTCTTGTGGGTTGTTTTGTGAATATTGACTAAATTCTTATTTTGTTTTGTGAATATTGGAGCTATATATATCTTGGTTGTTGAATTGTTGTTGTTGATAAATTGTGGCCCATTATTTTGATATTAAATGGTTTTGAACCAAGTTTTAAATTTTTTCCACCTCTTTTGTGTGTGATTGTGGCTATTCTTGTGCAAATTTAAATGTCAATTGTGGTCAATACGAATGACTTGAATAGTGCTCTTAATTGAACAAATTGAATGTGTGGCTACGATGAGGCAAACTAAGTTACATAGGAAATATGTGAACTTTTAACATCACGTTGTGACTAGCCAGTTGTTGAATGAGTTTCTTGTGATGAACATTGCACGCTAGCTAGAAAGTGTGGAGTCTCGCTTGATAATGGTATCAATACCTTGTGTGGTGAGGTTACTTTGAACATTTTATTTGATGAGACCTACATTTTACCCCGTTGGTCCGATTGATTGAGTGAAGCAAGCAATTGAAATGATCTTAGGCAAGAATTTTGATGAGTGAACCAACTTGACAATATACCTCTTTGTGGCCAACCTTGTGAGACATGTGAACCTTGCTTGACACCTTTTAAGCCTATCCTTTTCTTGGAAGAAACTTGAACAACTTTGACCTCGATCTTTATCCCATCACCCATAACCTTCATGAAGTATTATTTTGTTTGAATAGCCAACTTAGGCCAAAAGCCTAAGTTCGGGTGTGGTGAAAAAAAATAAAAGTTAAGAAGTGTATAAATTCCCCCTTTGATGGATTGTTTTGAAAAAGATGTAACCCCTCCAAAAAAAAGAAGAAGAAGAACAAAAAGAAAAAGATTGAAAAAGAGCAAAAGTTGTGATATAAAGTGTGTGAGAATAGTAAAATATGGGGTGCCCGGTGATTCATTTTTAGTTGAATAATGGGGTGGATTATGAACATGCTTGAATGTGAAAGAGAAGGAGGAAAAGTGATTTTCAAGCCATACTTCATGAAGGTAGAAGCTACTAAGCCTAAATGATCGTACATTTACACTCAACCCTGTTACAAGCGTTAAAAAGACCTTTGTGATCTTGAGTGAGCTGAAACGAATGTTGATTGGAAAATAAGGGCAAGCTTATGAGTGGAGTCATGCATGTGTTCATCTATGTGAGTGTGAGCGTTGTATGTGATTCCAGGACGTTAATATTTTGAGAAATTTTTGTGTGAATATGGAATCATCTTTGTTGTGAGGGCATTTGAATACCTTTGTTGAGCTTGTAATTGCATTTAAAGCAAGAATTGTGATATTGAGTACACTTCATAATGGTGAGTCACAATTTGAATCTTTGAGTGCACAATTGAGCATTGTATGTGCAGTTTGAACCTTGTGTGTGCATTTATGTTTAATCTTAAGCAACACTATTTGTAGACATCCTTGTTGAACTGATTGATCTTGAGTTTTGAATTGAGGACAAGCAAAATTTTAAGTTGGGGGTGTTGATGAGTCCAAGATTTCAACTAATTAAGGGCGTTGTTTTGATAGTTTTAGTGTCCTCAAATGCCTAATTTACGCTCTAAACTGATGTTAAAGTGTTAATTTGCAACACTTAAGGCTAAGGAGCAAGGCAAGGACACAATTGGGAAAAAAGGAACAAATAAGCTGAAGAAGTGAAAAAAACCGATCCTGGTGATCGCCAAGACCACTCTGCGAACCGTCGAGTAGTTCTTTTAGCTCGCCTAAGGTTCCAGCGTGCCAACCCTAGTGCAGAAACAACTTGGCGACAGGAATGGGCAGTCGGCGCATCACCGAATGACTCTGCGAGGGAAACTTTGGTCGCCTAAAGTTACAAGACCTGGAGGACTAATGACCATTGAAATTTGGCGTTGGAAGGGAGAAAAGGGCAGATCGCCGACATGTTCGGCGAGGCCCAACTTATTCCGCCCAATGGCCTTTTAGGCCAAAATTTGGGCAATTATAAATTGGAATTTTAAATGAAATTTGAGGAGTTCTCACTTAGTTACACAGAGTTCCTTTCAGAGTTTTTTATTCCCAAGTTTGAGAGTTAGAGTTTTTTCTTAGTTTTTTAAGTTTCCATTGAAGACTTTGAGGATTTCTATGTGGGTTTTTGAGTTTATTCAATTTGAACCATTGTAAAGACTTGAGAACCTTTACCCATATCATGGCTAATGTATTTGGTAATCGTTTTTCTCTCTTTATGATGTGTAGCTAAAACCCCAATTCTTGGGGTGTGATCATGTGATTATTTGCTTAATTTACTTATGGGTATTGTTTTTTAATGATTTATTTGTTGTTTTAATGTGGGTTTGATTGATAGTTGAGTAGTAATTCATGAATTGTAGTAGCAAATACAATTCTATCTTAGTGTTTTGGGCTTGGTCGAGAGAGATGTTATAAAGCCAAGGTGATCAATTGATGATTGTAGTGTGTGGGTCGTTGTGGGTTCAGCTCGATAGAGTGAATCTTGGATCATTCCTACCTATCTAGCTTGAGAGAGTAGATAAATTAAGGTTTTGGGTTGTTTTATAGTGTTAAGCTTGTCGATGTTCGAGAGAAATCACCTGAATAGTAATAGTTGTTCGAGAGAAAACTATTGCACTTATTTTCCAGCCTACCCACAATGTTTCAACAAGTTATTGTTAAATCTCAATTACCCATATCACGTAATTAGTTTATAATCGATCACATCCCGATAATTCCTCTTAATATTGTTGTTTTCGTACTTGTTTTAGCTGTTAATTGCAAACAAATTCCCCCATATGTCATTTGTTGTCACCCCTTTTTATTTAACTACATGTTTTCAATAATTTCTATTCCTACCACCAATTAGATTACATTCGTAACTTCGTGATTGAATTCGAACACATACCGCTCCCTTTGGGTTTGACCCCAACTCTTCGTTGGGTTTTATACTAGATTAAGATTGCCCACACCTAGTATTGGATGAGGTGTGGTTGAGCGTTTATCACCTAACTCACATAAAGAAGGGAAGTACATAATAAATTGTTGAAGTCTACAACATTTTTCTTTCACAAGAGGTGTTCATAAAAACATTCAAGGGTTCATGTCTCCGGAATCCACTTGAGAAAGGAGCCCTAGAGATGGAATTCCCCAGGTCAGGACCTTGAACGATTATACGGTCCATAAGTGGATTCACTGACTATTGACCTACCTATAATTCAATCTTTAGAAAATTTTAAAAGTGGGGTTAACATGAAGGCTAGGATATACGACATGTGGATTCTTGTACGGACTGTGGAAGGGTCCGTAGAGTAAGGCTTTGGGATTAAAGGAATTTGACCTTAGGATGGTTGTACGAGAGGGTTCATAACCCATATAAGTTTCTACAGACTATTAAACCGACCATGGATTGAAAGATTAGAAACTTGGATTTTTTGTGGTTGGACAACACGAGAGGGTACACGGACCGTCAAAGGATATACAGTCTGTAGAAAGGGGCCAGAAAAGGTTTTTGACAGTTTTTAAGTCAAAGTAATTAGGTCTTTTAATACTCTTTTAATTCCTATACTACGTCATTTTGGGCTTATTTAGGAGGCTTCAACTGATCCCTAAGACCCCTAACCTCCCCATTCTGTCTCATTCACTCAATCAAAGTTTCTTCTTCTCCAAGTCTCTTTCCCAAGGCAAGAACAAGGATTTCAAAGCTTCAAGTCTTCTTCTTCAACTTCACTTAGGGTTTATATTAATGTATGTGAGAGCTTCATCAATGGTTCCTTCTTTACTCATTGAGCCCCAAAGAAACCTCAAATTCTTATTTATGATTCTTACTCGAAATCCAGGGTTTCATGATTTCTTATGAGTTCTATGGAATTCAAGTTTATTCTTCATGGTTGATCTTATTATGCATGATTTGATCATAATTCAATATTTTCAAATTATATTTTTATGAACCTATGCTATGCAAGTATTTCATGATCTTGACTAAGCTATTTCGGTATGCATGCATCATGTTATGAAGGTTCTTATGAATCAATGATGATTTCTTATAAAGTATCATTCAATTTATATGATTATCAGGATTTAAATACTTCAGATAAGTGTGTCAAATATCATGTTAAAAATCATAATTTTAAGGAGCTATTCTTCTGATTATTAGTTTTTCCATGAAAGATTCAATATTACCTGATTCTTACTATTTATAGATATATAAATATGCGTGTTTTTAGTTGGGAGAACTTAGCACCGAGTTGGACTAGTGGAAATTAACCCAGGTCTTAAAACTATGTGCCCCCATAGGACTTTGTTAATTTACTCTAGCTAATGGATCCATCTTAGATCATGATTATGGTCCTTACCTTGGCAAGTAGGACACTCTCTTTTTTGTATGGAAGTAGTACACTGAAATCCATGTTGTACCTCACATGGTTTATGCCGGTTACTAGTATCTCCCACCTATGTAATGAATATGATGTTGAAGAATATTGCATCACCTTGTACAATGTATTTTAGAATCAGATTATCAATGTTCATGATATGTTTAGTTGGTCATTGTATTTATCATATTTTCAGACTTATCATCTTATTATGTCCTGTTTATGCATAGAATATACTGATCGCATAGTTTCTTGCCTATATTGTTGCATATTATAGGTTCTAATGCACATCCATCTGGCCATTGTTAGTACATGATTCTATCAACTTAGAATTGTTGTAATAGGTCCTCATGGTTAGGGGATATGCCACTTATGAGTTCCTTATGTTTATTTCAGACTTTACATTTAAATTTTCAAATGTTCGAGTATGTTAGGGCTTGTCCTAGTAACTCACTTACGTTGAGAGGCTCTTTCAGACTTTAGTACTTTCGCTTATGAGTCTTTGTATTCATATTTTTCTTATATGTTGAAAATATCATTTGAGACTTTATTCTATTATTCATGTTATTGCAATTTGTACATTATCTTAGTGTCATGCTATCTCATGTGGTTCGCTTAGGTTCTTTCAGTACTCTAGGTACCATGTCACATCTAAAGGGTAGTCTTTAGTCATGAAAATTACATATTCATGTAGACAAGACACTAAGGAACCCATAGTGCTTTATGGAATCAAATTCAGGTAACTACAAATCCCAGAATCAAATTTGGCTTGAAAAGGATAGTTCTGCATGTCAAGGGAAGGAGGCAGGTTGTGAAAAATGAGATTTCCACGGAAAAATAAGAGTTGTTTGCACTCAAATTTCCACGGAATTCATTGGTTAAGGTAATATTATTACTCCCCTACATTGTACATTGATTCTTAAGCCTTAGAATCTAGAATATTGCTCATAGGGTAGGGTTTCAACATCATTTCATAGTGGGAAAAAGTCCTAAGTTGGGGAAGATGACATCAATTGGCTTAGGGTTAGGATTTGAGAATAATCCAGATATAATTAGGCTTTTGTGATTGATTGTTGCTTTTATTTATTGATTTAGACTAAGAACAAGCTAAGACACTTAGAAAAGGGAAAGCTTGGGTTCTTTAGAGTTTCAAGAAGCTTGTTTTGAGGTAGGTGATGGTTGTATGTTTTAGTTTATGTATGTATGCATGTCTATTGCTTTATAGTATCCTTGTGCAATTTATATTAGGGAAAATATAGAGAGGCATATGAAATGACATCATGTTGATAAACTCATGCATGAACTTGTTATGTGACTTATGGTTTCAAGTCTTATTGTTCATGATATTTATGATAGTGCATGATTGTCTGTGCTTGCTGGTTGGCTCGGGTATGGTATAGGATATCCCACAGTTGGCTCAAATACCACACCTAGTATATACTAACTGTTGGCTCAAATATCACGCCTGGTGCGAGGATATCCATATATGGTTGGTTTTGGCATCACACCATTACACTAACTATAGATGACTCAGGTACTAAGCAGTTATACTAAGAGTTTGACTATGGGTTCCGTAATAGGACCAAGTATGTGTTTATAGTTCCATGAGAGAAATTACATTGAATTTTTAATCATATGGGACATGCATTAGACATTTCTTGTTTCATGATATGTGACTGGGAGTCGGTATGTATTGATAATTATTTATGTGTTATTATGTGTTACTGTGCTATGATAAGCTATTTACATTCATATTTTGGACTGACCATGTGATCCTACAGTACACTGTGGTTTGTGTACTGATACTGCAACTGTTCTTTCCTTGTTGAGTACATGGCATCTTCCAGCGGCTGATCCAAGACCTCAGTTAAGGGATGTCTGACTTCAAATCCAAGGGTGAGATATTCTTCCAGGCTTCCATGGATTCCTCTCTTTTTGTTGTCCATCTTTCTTGACTAAGACATTCTTAGACTTTTATCATTGTTTTTGAACTTCGGGCAAATCTTCTTTATTTTAGACATTAAAATGTTAGTAGCACAACTATTAGTTCTTAGGGCTTTGTATTTGCATAACAATGTGATAATTGAGTTGAGTTTATGAAGACTCAATTCTTTAATTACTGAATTGTTTTTAACTAGTTAGAGCACATGCTGCATTTGAAGGTCTTTCCCTTATGAATGTTGTAGTGGTTTAGCAAGTGTTCTCCTTTCTGAGTGGGTTGGTAGGTGCTGGAGTTACTCCTACTATTTAGGGTACTTCGACTTTGATTACTCATACTATTGCGTCTATTATCCCTAAGATTGATGGAGACATGAACACCGATTCTCTCTTCCATCCCCAACTTGGATCTGTGATGACCCGTTGTGAACATGAAATACTGAACAAGTTCTTGAGGCTTAAGCCCTCAATGTTCCATGGTGCTAACAGTGAGGATTCTTTTGCGTTAATCTCGGACTATTATTAGGGGCTACATAAGTTGGGTATTATATAGTAACATGGTGTTGAGTTTTTACTTCTTAGCTTCTGGGTAAGGCCAAGCAATGGTGGAAACATTTTGTGGAATTTCTATCATCAATCTTGCCTCCACTAACTTGGTCATAACTCCATGCATTACTCTAGGAGAAATATGTGCCTCTCACTTGAAAAGATAGGGAGAAGGATGAGTTTATGGTTCTTCAGGAGGGTAATATGACTATGGCTGCTCATGAGGATAAGTTACATGCTTTGTCCTATTATTTTATGTAGTTGATAAGCTCAGAGCAGGAAAAAGATTCAATTGTTAGTCAAAGGGTTTGAATTATAAATTTTAAGTTTTATCGGTGTAAATGACCTCTATAGTTAATATCTTCAATGAGGTGACTAATTTTGTGAAGAAGGTAGATGGAGTTCGGAAGGCTAGACATGCTAAAACATTGGCTAAGAATTCCAAGAATATGGTCATCTATAGTGGTTCATATTCTACAAGTTCTGGTTAGTAGGTTATTTCAGGTTATTCGATTCAGTCGGTTATGCCCACTTCTACAGGTGTTCAAGGTTTTTTTTTTTATGAATCAACCAGTAGGCCCACACTTGACCGTGGTTGTTTCTATTGTGGTAAGCTAAGACACTTTAAGAAGGATCACCCTCATAGGCCGATAGTTAGTAAGGTTCAACAACAGACTAGAGAAATGGTTTTAGTGGGTGGAGGTAATAATGGTAGAAGATGTCCACAAGGTGGGTAAGGAGATAAGAAGGGATGTTGTGGAGGCCGACAAACTGGTTATGCGGGGAGAGGATTAGTGCAGCCCAAAGGGGGGGGGGTTACCCGTAATGATAAAAGAGCTCAGTGTTATGCATTTTTTGGGAAGACTAGAGGCCGAGGCACTAGATGTTGTGATGACAAATATTTTTCTTGTATAATATCGGATGGCTTATGTGTTATCTGATTCAGGTTGTACTTATTCGTATATGTCTTTAAATTTTTCTGTAGGACTTGATTTGATTTGTAATACCATTGATGCCCCTATCTATGCTGCTACCCCTATGGGAGAGTTTGTAGTTGTAACCCTAGTGTATCGTGATTGTTCTATGTTGTTAATCAAACTGCATACTCGAGTAGATTTATTCATATTAGATTTGCTAAATTTGATGTTATCTTGGGTACAACTTGACTATCTTTATATTTTGTTGTGTTGAACTATAACACAATGACTCTAGAGATCCAGGTAGGGAAAGGTTAGAGGGGGAATGTGTGTACAAGCCTAAGCCATTCAAGATCATATCTTTCCTTAGGGCTAGCAACCTAGTCTTGTTGGGTTGGTTTGCGTATTTGGCTCATCTATGGGATGTTAGTGCAGTGTCCCCTTCCATTGTGTCTATTCCCTTGGTTTTGGAATTTCTAGAAGTGTTTCCTATAAATCTCCCTAGTATGCCTCCAAATAGGGACATAGACTTCCGTATTGATTTGGAGCCAAACACTCGACCAATTTCTATCCCTCATTATTGCATGGCTCTGACTCAGTTGAGAGATCTTAAGATTCAGCTCCAAGAATTTCTTGGTAAGAGATTTGCTCGTCCTAGTGCTTCTCCTTAGGGCGCTCCCATGTTGTTAGTGAAGAAGAAGGATGGTAGTATGAGAATATGCATAGATTACAAGAAGTTGAATAAGGTTAACATCCAAAATATATACCCCTTACCTCATACAAATGATTTGTTTTACCAGTTGTAGGGTTCTTTTGTCTTGTCTAAGATTGACTTGAGGTCAGAGTACCGTAAATTAAAGATTAGACCCAATGACATACCTAATAAAAATTTTAAGAACTAGTATGTGCATTATGAGTTCTTGGTGATGTCGTTTGGGTTGACTAATTCGCCTGCAACATTTATGAGTTCGATGAATGGGGTGTTCAAACCATTCTTAGGTTCATTGTGATTGTATTTATAGATGATATCTTGATTTAATACAAGTAAAAGGAGGAGCATGCAAATCACCTTCGTATTTCTCTAGGTATCATGGGAAACAGAAACTGTATGCTAATTTTTTTAAGTATGAATTATGGCAACCTCAGTTGCCTTTCTTAGGAATGTGGTTTTCATTAATTGGGCTATTGAGAGAGCCTTAGCTCTTTTGAGAGAAAGGTTGAGCAGGTGTAAGGGACTGGTCGAGGACCATGGTGTGATGCTGGATAACCTCACTACGAGTTTCGAGGCCATAGAGAAGGCCAAGGGTAGTTCTGGTGCACTAGACATCATGAGAGAGGAGCTTTCTACCTTGCAATAAGAGGTGACCCCATTTCAGTTTACGGACATATCAATGTTATGTGGCGAGGTTCCCCTACCGGATGAACCTACCTCCATGCTACCCTAGATGCCCAACAGTGATCATATTCCCTGTGAGTAGCCTGTGACAGTTGCGAGTGTTGTCGTTGATGTTGATGATGTTGTTGAAAGGGCTGAACATGAGTTGGCCAAGGAAACAAATTAGGATGATTCAAGGAGCGAGGAGTATAGGATTGCAGATACTTTGACTTAGATGCAGGAGACCAATAAGGTAATTCTTCAGGCAGCCCTAAAGAGGTCCCTTTGGGAAACTTCGACTGTAGATCGAAGTGAAGTCCCTTCAAAGTCCACCATTTCTCCAAGTGTTGAGACGAGCTTTGAAGCCCTAGTAGACTCTTCCCTTCTACCTCTAGTGAATCCCATTATCGGGTATTGATGCCCCTCTTGAGGGTTCCCCATCTGAGACTCCGAATGAGAGTGCTCCACAGGCCTAGCATGTTGGGGGACCCATTTTATCTCTGCGTCCCATACTCTCTTTATTATCACATTTTAGGACACTACATTATATTTGTTGTGGGGTGAGGGCCTTCATGCCAATATTCCCTTTTTTAATTGTATTTTATTATTTTGAGTTTTAGAAGATTGTATTACTTTACTTTGATTATAGTGCTTCTTCTTGTTGAGTGCGTCTCTTATATCAATTTTGTTCTCTCTTGAATTTTTTGCTTTCTTGAATTTTGTAAACCCATGACTTTGAAAATTTGTTAAATGCTTCAATTTTTCATTGATAATGATTTAAAAATTGATTGTGTTCAATATCGATGTCTTGAATAGTACTCATAATGAGCATGATGTAAAAGTTGGTGTTGCAATAATGAAATTGATGTGGTTGCACTTTTGAGCGATCTCTTTGAATCTTATGTTGACTAGCTGTGTTTTGATATGACCCTTGCAATGAACATCGCACGTATGCTTATGATGTCTTCATGATGTGCTAAATAAGTGTATTTCAAAGTGTCATGTGTGGTGCGGTATTACTTTAAAGCATGTGTGTGGAGTCTTTGAATTTGTCTTGTTAGTCCAATTAATTTAATCTTAGTGAATGTGAGGTGTGATCTTGGGAAACAATTCAAAGAGGGAACCCAAATGTCTATAATCTTTTGTGACTATCTTGTGAGGGTGTGCATCCATTTTGGCACTAATTGATCATAATCTATTTGTTGGGAAAACCAAAAGAAAGCCTCTTGAATCAAATTGTTCCTACCTTCCCACCTAAAATCCTCTTTGAAGCATTGTTATGTTTGAATTTCAAACTTAGGACAAATCCTAAATTGGGGGCGTGGAAAGGCAGGAGGAATGAAAGCCAAGTAAAGGGCAAAGAAAGATGAAGTGAGACTCAACTTTGAAATTTGTTGCAAAAAACGTGTCATTGTGATGAAAATGCTTTTGAAAAATGAAAATGAAAAAAAAGTGAATGAAATAAAGGGGATTCCAAAGAAATTGAATGAAAAGTCAAAGTTTGAGTTCTCAAATGAAAAGGAATGAAAGAACTTGAGGAGAAGAGGTGAAGATGATTGCGACAATTCTTTGAAAAGGTAAATTCACCAAGCCAAATTGACCATACCTAAACCTTAGCCCCATTAAAAGCCTAAAAGACCCTTGATATCTTGCATGAACTAGGTTATGTGATGATTGGAAAATATAGTTAAACCTATGGGAAAAAGCTTATATGTGTTTCTCTTTTTAGAGTGTGAGAGTTTCATTGATTCCTTATATCTTTGTTGATTTTTTTTATGAGAGCATGGAATCATTCTAAATGTCAGGGAACTTATATGCATTTATTGAAACATGTTCTTGCATTAGAAAAGAAGCTAAAGCTAGCTTGAGCTTGTGTTGAAACCGGCTAGCCATCATTTGAAGCTTTTTTTTTATCATGATTGAGTGTAGCATGTTGTTGAGAGAAGTCTTGTTGTGGCACTTGCATGTAAGCTCTCATTGAGTACTGATTGTAGACACCCTTATTGAGATAATTGTGTTCTTGATTTACTTGAGGACAAGCAAAAATTTAAGTTGGGGGTATTGATGAGTGGTAGATTTGCACTCATTTGAGGTTTATTTAGCTCAATAATTAGTGTCCTCAATGCCTAATTTTGTCCTATTATGATAAAATGTTGATGATTTGTAGTTATGAAGGAAAATGGATAAGGCAAGGATTGATGTTTGAAAGAATGGCCAAAATGCAAAAAGAAGTTCAAACTATACATTGTTGATCGCCTAACAATAAAGGCGGATCACCAAGTGAGGATGACCTCACACAAAATTACAATGCATAAAACTTGTGTCCATCAAATTAGGTTGGCGAACCTCCATTAGCGATGGTGATGCACCAAATGAGAAAGAGGGCCTTGTTGAACATCGCTGAAAATGATAGTGTAAAATGAAAATATGAAATTCTCGAAAGGCGAACCAAGGTGGTACTCGGTGATTCACCGAATGTGAAAGGCTGACTCAATCGAATTTACTGACTGGTGTTCAAACATCTGAAGCCTAGAGAATGGAAAGGCGAGCTGAAGAGCGAAAGGTGATGTGTCGAACTAGCTCACCTATTGTCATCGAATGACACATTGGATTTTGGGCCAAATTTTGGAAAATTATAAATTGCCCAAAGGAGAGAGAAATTAGAGAGTCAAAGAAGGGAGTCGGAAAAAAAAAGAGTTCTGAAATTGAGTTTTGTGAGAACACTTGACCCTTGTAAAGAACACTTTTTAGCTTTTGGGTTTTATAACTTTCCTCTTGAATTGGATATATTAAAGTTCAACCCAAAGTGGTTTACTTGTAAGCTTCTTAATTTCATGTTACCCGTGGTTGCTTTCGTGAAAGGTATATTTTCCTTGCTTTTTGTAATGGGTGGTTAAAACCCCAAGATCTAGAGGTGCAGTTATAGGGTTGGGTGTTGATTTAATGTAGCAGGTATTGTGTGATGCTTTGTTTTGTTGTTGTTCATACATGAATTTGGGATACTTAGCACAGTAATTTGGATGGGGAAGGTGACAAAAGGTGACAATGTCCTGCCTTGCCACGAGGTGAGGCGCTCACCTTTTTTAATTGAGGTGCCAATTAATACCCAAAATTTAAAATTTTAATTGCAAATATAAATATCCAAAATCTTTATAGAAATAACATATATTAGCAAATATTTCAATTCAAAAACTAATGATAGATACTAAAAGTCTAGAACTTGAATGACTCAATAATTCATAAGACAATTGACAAGCAATACTAGAACTTTAAAAGTCTATTGTTCTTCAAGATTATCCAAATCTTGAAGATCAACATCCTCTTCATCATGATTATATTGCTTCTCATCTTCTTCCTCCTTAGATTCTTCATCAATTAGTGTTCGAGTCCTACTCAAACTTGTAGATGTAGTTTATATTCCTTTGCCTTTGTCAAGTGCTCTTGATCTTGAAGAAATTCCCCTAAGATAATAGATACTGCCATCAGCTCCAATTGTCTTAGTAACACTACCCCAAGTAAGATCACCTTCCTCATAAAGTAGTTCTTCTTCTTCATCTTCGGGGCATCCAACTAACCATTCATTTGACTCATCAATATTATCCAAGAGAATTGGATATATGGTATCACGAGAATCATAATGATGTTTCAATGTTCTATTGTATAAACTTTTACAAGGTTAATGAGTATAAATCAATCAAATAATTTAAGTAAAGCTATAGTTTAAAGTATAAACTATAAAGAGCTAAATCAACTTAGTTACCCGGTGACCTTGTGTCTTTGGGTCTTTTAGCCTTACCACAACAAAACAGTACATCCGCCATTTTGTACTTAGGAAGCTTAGCGACTAGTAAATATTTTATTGCTATATCGGGGTTCATCTTCTAAACATATGCATGATAATCCGCCCACAGACTAGCTAGTAAGTTCCATCGTTATGAGCTTTATAAAACAATCATGAGTTCAAAATATGGCATGCAACATGCAAAGGCAGATGGAGTTGGTCTGAGCACCTTGCATCAATAATATTAAACACGTTTTTCATATTGCTTTTTAACTCCACCAAAACTCCACTTTATAGTCTTTTTTGCATCTATCCATTGCTTCATAAATATAGCCTATTAGTGGTTTTTTCCCCATCCACCAAACGAAGCATTCTTGTCAAAGGACCACAAGTTGTAAGTGCCCGAACAACATCACTCCAAAAGTGGGCAGGAAAAAAAAGGTTGGAAACTTCTTTCCTCAAAGTTTCCTTTGAAAATTTATTTGAAGTCCATTCGGTTGATAGGACTAGAATTCTCAAGTTTTTCTTTTGTTTGTTCATAGCTCTCAAAGTTAAGAAGGTCGTTGCAAATCTTGTCTTGGCCGATTTGACCACATATCTTTCATTGGTGAATTTTCTCATCAAGTTCAATAACAACGGCCTTTGACTAATGTAAGAATGGATTTTGATTGCCATAATAAAAGTTGTTAAAGTAATATTATAGTAATAAGTAGCTAATGAGAATTAAATATTAATTATAAAGAAAGTTAGAGAATAGGAGAGTGATATTACCTGAAGCATATGGATTAATCTTGAATATGTAACCAAATATCAAGTTGACGCATTGAGCAGCACAGGGAGTCTAATAATTGTGTGGGTACGCACCCATCACATGCTTCCCGCTTCAACATTCTCACTAGAATTATTGCTGACAATTTGTACAATATTTTCCAATCCAATTCTTTCAATAGTGTTTTCAAACAAGTTGTACATTTTTGTAGAATCAAAAGATTCATTGCTAACATCAACAGAACCAAGAATTACATTACCGGTTGGAGAATTCATCAAAAATATTGATGATCATTTTAACATTTGTGCCATCCATTTGTCCATCATAATGGAACATTCAAACTGTGTCAATTGCACTTAATGCTCATGAACAATTTTTTCCACTTGTGTCACCTCTTTTTTAGGTGAGTAACTCTAACTTCATGGAATGTAGGAGGCTTCATTCCAGGGCCATGTTGTGCTACTGCCTTGATGGATTTATCAAATGATTTGTAATTAACACAATTAAAAGGGAGCCCGCATCGTACATCCATAATGCAAAAGCACTTACCGCACACTCTCGTCGAATTTTCTTGGTTTCATCAATTCCTGCTCCAGTTCCCTTTTAAAAGCCTCCTTTTTGTTGTGATTTTTGTGGGAAATAGAGATTCATAGGGACTATTGTCACATTTCATGTCATGGATGATGCACTTCCACTAGAACATCTTTTGAGTTTTGGAGGGAGGCATCATTTCAGCATATTCATCCATATCATCATCATCATCATTATCAATATTAACTTACTCTTATGGCTACCTCAATTAAAATTTCAAATTACTAGTGATTTTATTTATCATATAAGCCCTTATTTCATCTCTAACCTTCGACGGACAAATTGGACATTGTTTTACATTTTTGTAACCACCCACTAAATGTTGCTTGTGTCGCGTAATACAACAATTAAAAGTACCATTACAAAAAATACATACAACTAAATGTTTTGATAAGCCTTGAGTACCATAATTCCATCCAATGTCCCTCTTTTTGTTAGCATCCGACACTATTGAATTCACTATTTATGGATAAATAAATACTATATAAATTAGTATAAAATTAAATTAAGTAGGGAAGAAATAATTATAGAAGGAATATTTTTTAAAAAAAATAGGCGAATCACAAATTACAATGAGCAGAGCACTACAACAGAATAGAGCACTCAGTTCATTACCACTAAAAACAGAGGGAGTTCACCAGTCACTACCACAACCATTGAAAAATAGAGCATAGTCTCAATACTGAAAACAAAGTAGAGACCAAAAGAAGAAGAAGAAGAAGAAAAGAAGAGTAGAACTAGAAGAGAAGAACAGAAGAACAGAAGAAGAAGAAGAAGAAGGTCGCGTACAGTCATACCTGAGCCGCAGTCATGATTCATGAAGAAGGAGGTCTCCAGGGGTCGCGCAACTTATGAAATATGAGGAAAAGAGGAGGAGCGATCTTGCGAAGGTGAAGTATACAAAAAATACCCCCAAAAACCCTAATTTTGGCTTTTGATTATTAAATTAGACCTTTTAAAAAATTTGATGCCTATTGTATTGCCATGCCACATCGCTTTTCGGTCACCATGGTATGCCTTTCTGAAGTCTCCTCACCTCAATGGAAATAGGCGACGGCGCCTGGCCTGGCCTAGTCGCCAAAGGCAAAAGGTGAGCGCCTTTCATAACACTGACTTAGCATGGGGTTAATTTATAGGTTAAGGTTGCAAACTTACTTCCTACTTCCGATCTCTAGTTGATGCTCAAAATAGATTAATTGGAGTGGTTAATTAGTTTGATACAATCAATTTAGGATCGATGTCTGTAACTTGCTTGAAAATAGAGGTTATAGGTCGGTTCTATTTTCCATATTTCAAAATAAATAATAGAGTAAGGTATTGGGTGGTTTAGTTCGGCATTTAGATGAGACCGAAAAGACATTCTATGCATAGATACTTTGAGATCGAAATATGATTAGTGTCATTAAAGATGACCTAGACTATTCATGAATGTTCATCACTATAGAGCACCACAATTACTCCTACATGGCATCGATATCCGATCCCCCCACTGCTAGATTGCTTGTGAACTCTAAAATTCTTCGATATCTTAGTTTAATTGCGATAATTGATAACCAAATATTTTTATTAAATTGGTGGAATCATCCACACACTTGTTCTTACTATTATAAATGAGCTATCCTAAAAATCCAAATATCTTCATAGGAATTTTATGTGGTATACCATTCCCTGTGGGATTCGACCCCGACTCTTCGTTTGGTATTTTTATTGACTACGACTATTGTCCTTTTTAATTGGTTTAACAATGATATTTGAGTGTTGTCATATCACAAGCTCTCCCATCATACTACTATGATTCTACCTGCTAAGGAGGAGAGAGTTCAGTGTTTAGTTTATGGGTTTAGGGTTTAGTTCTGGATTGAGACTCAGTCTGTGGTCTTTGTGGGTGGTTCTTTTCTACCTAACATTTACCACGCCCACACTATCGAGCAGCTCCATCGTAAGGCCCAATAGGCAGTGACAAGAGAGCTAGATATGTGGGTAACTATATGGGGTCCTAATCCAGGGCCAGAAAAATGCACATGATAGGACTTGTTAGGACTTGTTAGTGCTTTTATAAGGGTTAGCCTAGTCAACCTATACAGAATAGGACTTGTTAGTGCTTTTATAAGGGTTAGCCTAGTCAACCTATACAGACTTCATTACAGAGTTCACAGGGTTACTGGTATAGCCGGAGTAACGTGGACTCTAGTCTGATTCATGCGTCCCAGGCTATTACTTTACGATGTGGCTGGCATTCTTCTGGGATCAGATCATCTCTAGGTTGTTTTTATTGTCGAGAGTTAGATAATTGGGGAAAACATTGCCCTTTGCATAGACCGATTTCTCTAGCTCTAGATGCAGCTCTACCAACTCCACCATCAGCATCTTCTGCTAGAAGTCGAGTCAGGGTTAGGATTGTCGTAGTGGATAATATGTTCTTTGAGGTGGTCTAGGGATGAAGGTTAGGTGGTAGGATTGATGGCTAGGAAATAGGCGGATATGACCATTTCGATCTTCTCCTATGATAGTGGAGGATGAGGCATCAAATGATGTGATCACTTGTACGATTCTTTTATGTCATCGGCCCGCCTTAACTTTATGTTATCAAGGATCTACCTATTCTTATGTGTCTATGTATTTTGCTTTTTGTATGGATATGAGTTCGGAGCCTAGGACAGTACGTTGCGTGTGTCGACCAATCTAGGGTGAGTCTTTATTACTAGATCAGGTGTTACAATCTTGCTTAGTTACTAATCAGGGGTGTGACACCCGGGCTGACCTTATATTGTTAGATATTCTTGACTTTTGATGTGATTCTTGGCATGGACCGGTTATCCTCTTATCGTACGGTTTTAGATTGCTTCTCTAAGACCATTAACTTAGCTATGTCTGTTGTTCCCCTGATGGTGTGGGAGGTCTCCATTAGTAGCACATCGGTTGGAGTCATCTCCTTTGTTTAGGCCCGAAGGTTAGTGGCTAAAGGGTGTTTGTCTTATTTGGTAGATATGTGTGATGTGAGTAGGGGGGTCCCTCCATTGGATTTAGGTCCATTTGTCCGTGATTTTGTAGATTTGTTTACTACTGACCTACTTGGCCCACCCCAGAGCATGATAATGATTTCCTTATTAAGCTTGATCTGGGCACTCGACCTATATCTCATTCGCTATATCGGATGGCTCATAGAGAGCTAAAGGAGCTCAGTCTTCATCTTCAGGATCTCGTGGGTAAGAGATTCTTCAAGCCTAGTATATCACCTTAGGGCGCTCCCGTTCTCTTTATGAAGAGTAATGACGGTAAGATGCACAGGTGTATTGATTATACGCACTTGAATAAGGTGACGGTGAAGAAAGATTACCCCATTCCTAGATTGATGTATGTTTGACCAGCTTTAGGATGCCGTAGTGTTTTCAAAGATTTATCTCAGTTTCGATTACCATCAGCTGAGGATTAGGGCAGCTGACATCCCTAAGACCATAATTAGAACTCAATATGTCCACTATGAGTTCCTAGTGATGTATTTTTGGCAGACTAATGCCCCGACCACCTTCATGGACTTGAAGACACGAATGTTCAAGCCGTATCTTAATTTTCTTGTCATTGTGTTCATAGATGACATTCTAGTATACTCGCGAAGAAGGAGAGAACATGAGAAACACTTGGGGATTATGCTCCAAACTTTGAGAGATCATCGGCTTTATACCAAGTTCTCAAGGTGTGAGGTTTGGCTTGATTCTATAGTATTCTTGGGGAACATATTTTCCATGGATGGATTCATGGTGGATCCATCAAAGATTGAGGTCATTCATGATTAGGCTAGGACCACTTCAGTTACTGAGGTTTGGAGCTTCATTGGATTAGCAGGCTACTACATACGATTTGTAGAGGGCTTCTCTATAATTTCTGCACCTCTGACCTAGTTGACTCGCCTTGATGTTCCTTTTGAGTTGTTTGAATAGTGTGAGTTGATCTTTCAGAAGCTCAGGAAGTTGTTTACTATTGTTCCTATGTTGACTCTTCCGGTTCATGGAGAGGGCTGCATGGTCTATTGTGACGCATCCGCTGTTGGTTTGAGTTATGTATTGATTAAGCAAGACCAATTTATTGCTTATGCGTCGAGGCAACTTAGGCTATATGACCAATAACCCACTCATGATTTAGAATCTGTGGTAGTAGTTTTCACGCTTAAGATCTAGAGGCACTACCTATATGGAGTTCGTTCTTATATCTACAATGATCACAGGAGTCTTCGATACATTAGAACCATAGAGACCTTAGAACTAGCATTGTTGAATTGAGCTTCTGAAGGACTATGACCTCTTTATTCTCTATCATCCGAGCAAAGGTGAATGTAGTACTAGACGCGTTGAATTGGAATATAATGAGTATGGGTAGTCTAGCCTTCCCATATACAGTGAAGCAACCTTTAGATTTGAGCATCGAGTCTTAAGATAATCAGATGATTCAGCTAGATGTTTTACATTCTAAGTGTGTCTTAAACTATGTGGGAGTTTAGTCCTTTTTTCTAGGCCAGATCTGCAACCGCTAGTTTGAGGATTAGGCCTTGGTGGCACTTCGAGATTGAGTGGTAGCAAGTGATGTCAGTCAGGAAACTTTATATTCAGATGGGGTTTCAATGTTTGCATGTCGTATTTATGTTCCAAGAGTTGGTGGTTTGATCTAGCTTATACATTGTGAGGCCTATGATTCTAGATATTCCCTTAATTCGGGGACTGCAAAGATGTATCATGACTTGAGGAAACATTAATGGTGGAGAGGCATGAGGAGAGATATTACAGTCTACGTATCTCAATTACTTAGTCATCAGCAGGTGAAGACTAAGCATTTGAGACTTGGTGGTGAGTTTCGGAGATTAGCCATTCCAGAGGGGAAGTGGGATTGCATCACTATGTATTTTATGGCAGGGTTTCCTTGGACTTCTAGGGATGTTGATAGTATTTGGGTAATCATTGATTGATTGACAAAGTCATCACACTTCCTCTCTGCTAAGTATTCATTCAATATCGAGAGTTTGGCCCACATCTACATTTGTGAGGTGGTTCATCTTCATGGTATGTAGGTTTTTATTTTTTTCATATCGGGTGCTCAGTTCACTTCTAGCCTTTGGATGACTTTTCACGAGAAGTTGGGCACTCACGTCGACCTTAGCACAATATTCCACCCATAGACTAATGGTCTGTTGAAGCATACTATTCAAGTTCTTGAGGATATGTTGTGGCTTGTGTGCGGGAGTTTGGAGGTTAGTGGGACTAGTTCTTTCCATTTGCAGAGTTTGCATACAACAATCGCTAGATGGCCTAGTTCAAGGCCTTATATGGTAGGCATTGTCACTCTTCGGTTGGTTGGTTTGAGTATACAGAGCTTAGACCGTGCGGTACAGACTTGATTTAGAAGGATTTACAGTATGTGAGGTTGATTCAGGACAGACTTCGGATAGCTCGGAGTAGGCATATGAGTTATACTAATTATAAGGGACTCCTTTAAGGTATTCAGTGGATGATAGAGTTTTCCTATGTGTCTCCCATGAAGGGAGTGATGAGAATTGAGAGGCGAGGCAAGCTAAGCCATAGGTATATTGGGCCTTTTGAGATCCTTAAGACAGTTAGAGGGGTTGCATATGAGTTAGATTTTCCTCTGATGTTCTGAGCTATTCACCTAGTTTTTTATGTTTCGATGTTGCACCGGTATTCTCCTAATGAGTCTCATGTGCTTCAGTATGATGCAGTAGAAATAGATGATCGTTTGACCTTCATGGAGAAGCCATCTTCCATTCTATCCAGAGATATATGGTGGTTGTGACCAAAAGTCATTCATGTAGTTAAGGTCTATTGGAGGAATTACCCAGTTGAGAAAGCTACCTAGGAGACCGAGCATGATATGCGGGAGCTGTTTCCTGGCTTGTTTGAGCCTTCAGGTACTTCTAGACTCTTACTTTCACGGACGAAAGTCCTTTTTAGTAGTGGATGTCGTAATGACCTCTAGGTCAGTTCTATCATTATGCCTCATTTTCATCGTTTGAAGCTTTCTTGTAGCGACCCCCTCATTAATGACTTTCTACGACTGACACTTCGGTCACCTGGTCATTCATTTACTTTTTATGCGAGTTTTAGCATTTTGGAGCTTTTGAACCTTCAAAGGTCATTTTGATCAAGAGTTCAAGAAGATGACCTCATAACCTAATTTTGGCGATTCCATCATCTTTGAAAGGGTCAGTTTAGACTAGAAGCATGGTCGGCATGAATCCTGAGGCTTTCAGTGCGAGTCTATGTTATTAGGCATTTTAACTTTCAAGTGATCGCCTAAGTTTGAATTTAGTCAACATTCTGAGTAAACAAGCTCAGGTGGGAATTATGTAAGCATGGTTGTCTCCAAATGTTAAGTTTGGTCTAGAATGACCCTTCATTTGGATCTCAAGGCTTCTGGGCTAGTTTCCAGCCCCTTCTGGATTTTGGCTTAAAATGGAGTTTTAGGGTGGGATCCACTCTTTGTCGAGATGACCTCGTATGGGAATTTTTATTGGTCTGTTGAGTCCAAATTTTGAATTTGGTAGGGTGGCATATCTTATTTTCATGCATAAAGTTCTGAAAAAATTTGGAATGTCCAGTTGGAGATTTCAAACATACCAAACCAGGTGATCTGCATCAACTAGTGCAGCTCTTTGCATTTGTAGGCCCTTGGCCTCATTGGTCGAGGTGGGTTGACCTTTAGGCCACGTTCACGATGCTCTAGCTATGATCGTGGAGACCATGTTCGTGAGATCCATGGCCACCGTCTTCGTGAGTCCCCAAGTTCCTTTTGTTCGCATTGGTGGGTCCCTAACTGCATACGCCAAGGGCGTTTCGCGTTCGTGGAGAGAAGCAAGGACTAGTCTTATTTAAAGACCAGTCGCAAGGAAAACTCATTTCTTGTTTTGAATAGGTGATTTCTTGGTCTTTTCTTGTTGGAATTGAGCGATTCAAAGTCCCATGCATCCATAATTGTTGAGGCTATGTGGTCGAGTGATCGGATTGCATTGAGAAACCTCTGTTTGAGGTGAATTTTGCATTGAAGCTTTTGACCCTCTTTTTTTTGGGGTTTAAATTGTGACTTTTGTGCATGTTTGTTGTGTTATCTATTTTAGGCCTCGAATTGTGTTCAACTTTGGAACACTTGTTCGAGCCATAGTTTAGGACCTCTTGACATTTGGAAATTCTGGTGTGGGTCCCACAATTCTCGTTTAACTCAAAATTGGTTCATTTTTGTCCTCTGTGATTTTGATGTATTAAGGACTAGACTAACATTGTGATCCTATTATTTATAGCGTGGTAGCGTTCGAAGGTTATTGGAAAGGAATATATTTGTCCTTGTGATTGGGAGCATGCTCGTTCGGCCTACAGGTAAGCTATATATCTTCTTTTCTATTTATATTGAGCTTGAGTATTTGAATTCCTAATGATTAGTGTCAATTGGGGCAGGTACCTAATTATCCGTACTTCTCTTCTTAGAAGCCATGGTTTGAGATTTACCGATACTATTTCAAAAAGAGTACCATGCTAGCTAGGGTTGTATGTGTACTGTTGCATGTTGTGTAAATTACTTGTGCTACTGCTTAGTTTCTTCAGTATATTCGGCCTTAATATATAATAGACTAGCATTGCCTTAGACTCGCGAGCCTTGTACCTTTATTATGTCTCCAACGTCATTCGGACGGAGTAGGTACTTGTAGACTAGAATAAAACACTTGGGTCTAATAGTATGAGCCTTAGGTTAGGCGTTTGCGAAACCTTTTAGCCCTTTCTATCTTTTGTCCCTATTTTCGTGGCTTTGATGTATTATTAGAGGTGTTGTGCTTTCTCAGACTGTGTAATTCAAGCTCGGAGTCTTTTTATGATTTTTTGGGGAGTGGACATCAATCCACGATAGCTTGGAGCCTACTTGAGATCCTCCACAGAGTAGACACGCCCCCAGTTCACTCTTGATAGCTTGGTGGCTTATGTCTGTGATGACCCTAAAATAAAATAGGATGAACTAGAGCTTCACATGTGTTTTGGAAGTTGGTAATTTGTTAAAATGAAGAGTTTTGTCTTTTAAGGTTTAGTTTGAAGAGTTTTGACGTCGAACGTCAAGGGACGACCATGACGTTCGGAGACTAGTCTTTTGAGCTAATGTGTTTTAGTGGTGTAATGTTGCCCTAGTCTTGTTTGAAAAGGGGTTTAAGGAGTCAACATCAAGACACGTGTTAGACTCTATGCTATAAGACCTCCTCTAGGTTGGTTGAGGGTGCTAGACAAGGAGCCAAGCCAAAAGGGGCAAGCCTTAGCCAAAAAGCCAAGGCTGTCCCAAGTTGGTTGCTCACTGCCCCAAAGACCACGGGCACCACCACGACCAATGGTGCCCTAGACGGTCCATATTCTTGGGCGTGAAGATCACTTGGTCTCAAGGGAGGTAAGGCAACTTTGCCTAAGTGCTGCCTCATCTTCACGAGCTCCACCACGACTCGTGGTGTGCACCACAGATCGTGGGAGCCTCCGTGAAGATGCCTTGGGCCCTTGAGGGCTTGACATGGTGGAGAGGTCCACTGGTCAAGGGACCACGGGCACCACCACAAGCCATGGTGCACTTCACGACCCGTCCAAGTGGGCGTGGTCCCTGACGGGGCTACCTCATTTAGGGGCTTTTGGGTAATTTCTTTTAAATGTTTTTATCATGTGGGATTGGTTTTAAATTGTTTATATCCTTAATATAAATAGTTTTAAGTCTTAAAACCTTCCTTTAACTCCTTATTTCAAAGACCCTAATCAAGAAAACCCCAAAGTTCTTCTCTCTATATTTCTCTCAAGATCAAGGAAGAAGAAGGTGTGGGAAGCTAGGGTTTCGAATTCAAGGTTTCCTCCATGAAATTTCTTGGGCATTCTTGATAATAAGGTATGGTGGCTCTTCATCTAGGACTCATCTTCATCCTAAAGTCAATTTCAAAGGATTTTACAATGTTTTCAAAAAGTGACTAAAAGCTTGTTTTGAATTCTATCAAGGGTTCTTGCATGAAAATGATTTGAAACGTTTGGATATGGATAAATTGATGTTTGTTGTGGTTTTTGAATGAAATACTCCATGAACCCTTGTCTTCTACAAAACCCTAAAATTTGCTATGAAATAGGTCTATTTCTATAAATTCAAAGTTGATGGAATTATGTGTAAAGTGAATTGTATTGATATCTCTTGTGTTGTTTAATGTTTATTCATGATTAATTGTTGATAACGGGTGAATTAAGTATGGTAAGCCTTATGGGTGAAGTAATGGTGATTGCTTGGATTTTAGTGATTTTGGCTATGGCTTTGGATTATGGTAAGAAAGCTTGAACTCTCTTTATTAAATTGATTGTTGCTGGTAGGTTGAATCCACCTTTGGTGGAAGTGTTATATCTTATTCTTGTGTGGTATTTTTGTGAATTGAGGCCATGAATGGCATTATATGAGTGTTATTATGTTGTTGTATTATTATACACATATGAAGCTATATGTAAAGTCCTATATGAAGCTATATGTAAAGTTTGTGTGAAGCTATAATGTGATGATGTTCTAATGGTATTAATGTGATATTGTATAAAGTGTTATTATGCTAATGTGAAAGCATGTTTCTCTTGAAATAGTGATATGTGGTGATGATGGACTATGAGGAGTCTTTATAAGATGATGTCGTAGCTCATATGCTAGACTTGAGTACCTTGTCTTGTGTCATGAAAGCTTGATTATATATGTGAATGTTTGGTTAGGCTATGACTTAGTAATGGAGCTCTTCCTATGAATGGTAAAAGGGGAATTCTAGGCCAAGACTTGAATTGGTAGACTTAAGCATAGTGCCTTTTTCATGGGTCTAGCTTTCCTAAACAAATGTATAACCTTGAAGGATGGGCCTTAGGGTGATGTTCCCTTCTTGAGTGAAATGATAGACTTAGAGATGGATGGAGCTGGAACGGCATGAGAATCCTTATCTAAGAAAGTCAAATGAGTTATCCTTATGAACCTAGATTGGCTATGACTAAGAAATGGGGCCTTTCTTGGGAAGAG
>JAJOOI010016092.1:0-24856 GCA_029582585.1 Solanum bukasovii
TAAAATCAATGAATAAACTTATATAATTCTACCATGATTAATAAACCGGTCATATAACGTGTGTGCTTTTCTTTTATGAAGAAAATAAGAATATAATTTTGAGAATTAGATGTTTTAAATATGAAAAAAGATATAATAAGACATTTATAACTATACCTCAAATAACATATCAAATTTTGTATATTCTAATTGCTCTAAACAAATTTATAATAACTTAATAGTAATTATTAAAATTATTTCACCATTTCTAACCACGAATACACGATTAGTTACTTCAATTATATTAATTTAGAAGATGTTTCAAAATAAAAATATAAATAGAAATAAAATTGTGTTGAAGTGCCAAAATGGAACATAAAAATTGGAGTTGAAGGGTTAAAATGGAACAGAGTTGAGTTGGAGTGCCAAAATGAAATTTAGGGACAAGTTTAAGGGTCTGCATATGTGTTTGACCTTTATTTTTTTATTTAAATATTTCAGCAAATCTTATATAACGCTTTCTTCTTTACACATTCAGTAAAGGAAAAAAAAATCAGCCAAATGTCTACAAAAGAAAAATAGAAAAGAATTACACAATATGAATAAACAAATCATTGTATATGACCATGTTGACGATTACCAATTAAAAAATAGTCTATTCGAAAATTGTTTTCTTTTTTCAAGTTTTTCATCCCTAACCACCTAAAAAAGTGTAACCTAAAGACTATCACATATCGAACTTGAGAATAATTAAGACTACTGATAATTTAGACGTCCGGGTTCAAGTTATTCTTCCTACTTAATATATAATGTTCACTGCAAGATCCATCAATTTAGTTCTTAAAGAATCTTTTCACATGCTTTTGACAAATCACATCATATTTCTTGATCCAATCAAGCAAAGCAAAATAATAATAAAAAACCAATTACAATAATAGAGTTTAAAGAAGAAGAATGGAGTATAAAAATTGTATCCGCCAGACAAAAAGATTAATTAAATAGCACGTTCCCACTCTATTTGTCATGTTGCAAATTTTTTATATCCCTTTTACCAAGAAAATAAAGTGTATTTAATATAATGTTCATTGCAAATTGCAAAAGCCCTTCAAATTAGTTCTCAAAGAAAAGAAAAGGAAAGCAATATTATTGTATAATGGCAAAGATTAAGAGTTTTAGTTATGTTTTGTGTCACTTAGTTTTAGTGCTTGTGAATATATATATTTTTAGGAAAATGTATTATTATGATAATGAGAAATTGAGTTGGAGCCAAAGAGCAGCACAAGAAGCAGAAAAAGTTGCATCAATTTCATGTTCTGGCAATGGAAGAGCCTATATTGATGGTTATGTTAATGTTGATGGAAACCCTATTTGTGAATGTTATTCTTGTTATGGTGGCATTGATTGCTCTTTATTTTCCCCCAATTGTTCTGCTAATGTTGAAAGGTAATATTCTACTTTATTCAATTCAATTAATTTTTTTTATATAATTTCAATCATCTATCTCCACCGCATCTGTGGATCTCTAATCTCTACCTCACCTGTGGAATTAGATTGAAAATATTGTTGTTGTTAATCGTCATCCATATTCTCTAGCATCTACTTCACCTATGGAATAATACTGAGTATATGTTATTGTTGTTAATCATCTAATTCTAGTCTCTACCTCATCTGTGGAATTGGATTAGGTATATGTTTTTTTGTTGTTAATCATCCATCTCTATCTCTAGTATCTATTTCATTTGTGGAATTGGATTATAATCTAGACTTTAGTCTATATATACCTCTTTTGTGAAACTATACTGAGTATGTTATTATTGATAATCATCCATCTCTAGTCTCTACCTCACTTGTAGAACTACACTGAGTATATTATTGTTATTGATTATCCATCCATCTCTAGTCTTTACCTTACATGTGAAATTAAACTGAAAATGTTATAGTTGTTAATTATTCATCTCTATTGCACTTATAAAATTACACTAAATAATATGTTATTGTTATTTTGTTAATAATCCATCTCTATAACAGTATAACTAGAGGATGGAAGTATATTACTTATCAATCATCCATCTAATTTATATTTTACACATTTTCCCATCCAAAAAGATAGAAAGATTTCTTGTGAATATTCCTTCTAAAAGATTGAAATTGCAAATTTATTCATGTTCAACTGTACTATCCCTTAGGCATGCATTAACTTTATGAGTTATTAATACTGTTTGTGTTTGATGTCCTTTTTATAATTAATACAATGCATGTTATTTTTAATATACCAAATCAAACACTACTGCATCAGAAATAATCTCAGCATAACTACTATCAGCATTACACCCCTACCATCCAACCCCTTAAAAAGTTGATTCTTTCATCATTTTATTGTGTAATTGATTGTATAATTAATATGCAGTGGTGATCCTCTATTCTTGGAACCATTCTGGATGCAAAATGCAGCTAGCAGTGCAGTAGTAGTGGCAGGATGGCATAGAATGAGCTATGTATTTCCTAATAATCAGTCCTTTATATCCAAAGAACTTGAGAAAAGCATAAGAAAAATACATGCAATTGCCAAGAATGCTATTACACATGGAAAATACATTATATTTGGAACAGGCTCTACTCAGCTTCTACATGCTGCAGTTCATGCTCTATCTATGGATAATAAAAATTCAACAAAAGTGGTTGCAAATAAAATCCCTTATTATTCGGTAATTCGTTCTCTATTACATATTAATAGTCTGTTTGGCCAAGCTTTTTGGGTAGTCAAAAAAGTAAGATATTTGATCAAGTTTTTGGGAGAAAATAAGTGCTTTTGGGGACTAGCAAAAACTGTTTTTCAAAACTAAAAAATATTTTTTTGAGAAGTAGTTTGGAAAAGCTTGGTATTGTTGCTCAAAAGTGTTTTCGAAATTTATTGAATCAAACACAAACTGTTTCTCACTAAAAGTACTTTTTATCAGCTTTATAAGCTTCAAACGGAATACTTTCAAACACGTAATTGTGAATTTGGAGGAGACTCATCCATGTTGAAGAACAACTCAGATTTTGCTGGAAATGTGATTGAGTTTGTGACTTCACCAAATAATCCAGATGGAAATTTGGAAAGTCCAGTTCTAAATGGTCCAAATGTGAAGCACATTTATGATCATGCTTATTATTGGTCTCATTATACAGCAATTCCAGCTCCTGCTGATGAAGATCTCATGATTTTCTCTATGTCTAAGCTCACTGGTCATGCTGGATCCAGATTTGGGTAATAAAAACAACTCTCCAAGTGAAAAATAGTCGTTTTGGAGTTTCAAATTCCACAAGTGAAACTCCACAACACATTATCCTGGATTTCTCTTGTGAAATTTAAAACTCGAGAACAATGACTATTTTTTAGTTACAGAAACAACTAATTGTTATTCATTAATGTAGGTGGGCTATTGTGAAAGATGTGAATGTGTATACAAGAATGATGGAATTTATTAGTTTGGCTGAAATGAGTACCTCAAAGGATGTTCAGTTGAGAGCTTTAACACTATTGAAAGTTGTTGCTCAAGGAGATGGCAAACAACTCTTCAATTTTGCACAACAAATCTTGACAGATCGATGGAAAAAATTGAGTCATATCTTCTCCCTTACTAAACGTTTTAGCCTCCAAACAATTCCGACTCAGTATTGCATATTTTTTGAAAGAACAGGAGAGCCATCTCCAGGTGACGTCTTTTTACTCTAAGAAAACTTCTACATAAGCTTTAGTTTTGTATGCTTGTGTGTGTGTTCTAAAAGATAAATTGTTGTGGCGTTGATGGCAGGTTATGCATGGGTGAAGTGTAAGAGGAAAGAAGATAAAAACTGTCAAGAAATCTTCAGAGTTGCAAAAATCACAGGTCTTTCAGGTAGACTATTCTTTGCAGGAGATCGTTATGTTCGATTCAGCTTGCTGAGAGGCCAACATGATTTTGACATGTTGATCCATCGACTGAAAGAATTGATCTCCCAAGAATATGAAGCCAATGCACAAGCCATGTCAAGTTTTTAACTATTAGATGATTATGCATATCTTCCCTGAGATTTCATCATGTAATATTATTTACCTGATATATCATGTAAACCTTCCTAGATTTTAAGTAGGAGTGCGTCTATACTAGTTAGTAGAAGTGTATTGTCTTGGTTCCCTTATCAGCAAGCGTAATACTACTCTTGTAGTTTCTTGTTCTTCAACTTATGTTACTATATGCTGTTTCGTATGGTTCGATTATAGGATTATTATTGTAGTATTGTTTTGCTACTATCTGTTGTTTTTGTTATTTTCTGTTGTCTCTTGTACTTCCATTACGTCTTTTTCTAAACTTTTTCTGTCTTGAGCGAGGGTCTATAGGAAACAGCCTCTCTACCTCACTTGGTAAAAGTCTGCGTACACTCTAACTTCCCCATATTCCACTTTGTGTGACTATACTAGGTATGTTGTAGTTGTAAACCTTCCTAGACTTTCAGATTTTGTTTCATTAAGTATAATAGTTTGAGAATAATAGTGCAGAGAAAAGGAAAGGCAAACTGCACAACATTGACCCAATTCTTCCTGCATTACACTAACACCCCACCATAGGTTGCCCACAATCAACAGGGTTCAACCAACAATAATACACTGAGAAATGAAGAAACGTTTCAAGAGAACTATGTCCAGTCACGTAGCTACGATGTACCTGAGACAAATTGATAGTCCAATTTCGAAGGATTCAAGTTTTAATCAACAGGCTGTTTTGCAGCAACTAATTTCTTTGTCCTTTCAAGTACACCAAAAAATATGGATCCTCCAATACCTATCCAAAGTACTCGTGGCCCTATTCCCTGCAATACAACGGTAAAGAATTAGCTTAGCTTGCTTGATCATCTAAGTTATATTAACTTAATTGTCAACATTACATATAACATCACTTCCCACAAGAATTCTCTGCTGAACTCTATTGCAATATTAGAACTCCTAGTGCTTTTTATATGAAATTGTTGAAGAGAATAAATATTTGAAGGAACTCGTATTACTTTGGACCTTCTTTCCCTACAACGCATGAAAGAGAACAGACGACATCTCAAATTTCAATGGGCAGAGTTTTGACAATAAAGCGCGATAACAAGAGAGAATGATCGAGAATGATGCTTCTATCATATATTATGGCTGACAAACTGACAAGCTATTATAAAAATTGATAGCCCAATCAGTATAAGAAAGTTTATGCCAATCCGTCATCTGCACTCTTCTTTTTGGAGGGACTAGATGAAAAGTTGAATCATAATCACTATGTGTACAAACAAACATATGCACATAATGTAAGTCATAGAACACGAAGTCACTACCTTAAAAAGAGTAGAGGCTCCTTCTTCTCTTGCAATAGTTTTAACACAATGCAAAATGCCTTCATACTGCTTTGCTGAACCCTGCAAACGTAAAATAAACATAAGCAGTCAGGATTTCAATAATGAATTAGCAAGAGAGAGATTTGCAGTTAGAGAGACGCGAGGGCACCAAACCTGAACCATCAATCTTGTTTTTATCACATCAAGAGGAGTAGTTATAGCTCCTGTTATTGCACCTGCAAGTAATGTAAGATTCAAATGTAACAGATATCTGAAGAACAGAAATTATTGCTGTGATATTAAATGTATAATCAGAAGAAGAATGTAGAAACAAGCTTTGCATATTGTCTCTTTGCATTCATTTCCAATTGATTTCTAATAGGAAACAGACTTTACCATCCAAGACACTACAGCAGAAGGACCACTTTCAAGTGAAATGTATATCTAAAATTCTCCTTTTAAGAAGTGTGTCCCAACTAACATAGATTAGCTTGAAATCGATCCTCAATCCATGAAATATTCCATAGACCGTAAGCAAAAGGCTCTTGTGATTCATAAATATGTGTCATGTTCATGTGTATAAAGATATTTGAAAAAGTATGTTGATTACACATGGATTGTTTATTTAGTGAGGGATTTCCGCAGATATCAGTGTACCAGTTGAAACAGATGATACCATAGAAATTGGAAATAATCTAACACATGTGATTACCTGCAAAGGCACCAATCATTGCATTCTCGGAATCTTTAAGGTCCCTTTTGGCCTGCATACGAAAAAAGTATGTCTCTTTTCCAAGAATATGAATATAAAAACAAGTCTTTGTAAATTTATGAATAGAAAGAAGAGTTTATATATATAATCATTTGGACAAGTTATGTAAATTCTCTTGTAGTGAAAAGCAGAATGAAATTGAGAAGTTCCAGTTCAATGCATAAAGAAAATACTATAGATGGATGAAATATTACTGGTATACTGGTGCTTCAATTTTAGTTGTACTCTAGCTCCGCCCCAGAGTACGGGTTATATTGAATTTGATTAAAATTGACGACGTGTAAGCATCAATACAGAACCAACTTACAGCTAACTTATACCCCATCCGCAGCTGCTCGTATAAACAGAACTGGATAGCATCAAATGGTAAGTCTCGCAGTAGAAAAGAACCATACCCCTGCACTCAAGAAAGAAAACAATGGGTTTTCAAGAGGCTGGGCAAGGAAAACGTCATTCAACATAGATTCAAGTTTCTGATAAGTTCTGGAAAAAAAACCCCTACTTACAGCATAAAGGCCTCTAAACCCTTCCTTAGCAACAATGAGTTGGACCGCATCAGGGGCAGAAGAAAATTGGCCAGTCTGCATCCTTTGCTTAACTACCTGTAAGTTATTCATACCTTAAATCCGTGAAGCAACACCAAAACGTTGGATGGGACAATTAGGGTTTCATTACCTCAGTGGGTACACGAATAATAGAAGAAGCAGCTCCACCAATAGCACCTGCAGTCTAAATTGAGTGTAAATAAACGTTTATACTTCGATAATTTTGAAATGTGGGACATTTATTGCTGGCCCTTTTCTTAAATTATTCAATGTAAATGCATAGATAATTCGAAATTCAGAAAGGGACAATTTAAAATTATCTTCTACGCTCACATAGATGTGCCAATTTAAATATACTTCTAGAAAGAACAAATTATGCGTGAGAGGTTCAAAGAGTTATGTTCCATCTTCAGGATTGTAGCATAAACTAGGATTTAATATAGTTATAGGCTATAAACTGCGGTCACAGATTGCATGGACTCCGATCATTGAATATCTTTAAGTAAAGTATAACAAAATAAGGGTTGCGGACATTTTATCAGTTGCAATACTTACCAAATGAGCTAAGGCACTAAGGTTTTCAGGGAAGCTGTCCAGCAATTTTCTCTTCGCAGGTTCATATACACCAATAAATATTGCCGATGCTCTGCAAAGAACAATGTAATAGTGTTAATCTTGTCATGCATAACAGAGCAGTATGAAAAGAAAACACAAGAGTAAAGAAAACATAGCAAATAATAGAGAACGCATTACATAACATTCAAGGAAAAAGAACAGTAGCAGTAGCAAAATAATGCGATAACCGTAGCAAAAGAAACAATGGGTAATAACAGAAAACGAGAGAATTGGGATTAGTTATGCTGGTATTATATTTTCTCAACTGTTTGGTTTGTAGTATTAAATGAATATGGTGTATTAAAATAGGAATAGTATCCCACATTATTAATGTCATGGTTTACTATGTATAACAATGGTACTGAATAGGTATTATTTTTTCTAATACTTCCTATCAAACGACCCCATAATGAATTGAGAAATGACCTGAGTGTAATTTTTATAATGCACAATGTGCATTGAACAAGAAATTCATCCATGGAATCAAATTCATAAAGTAAAGTACTTGAAATCAAGACTACTTACGGTAAGACTCCAACTAGATTTCCAGCCAATCCTGAATAAAGACCTTTCAAAATGATCTCTCCTCCACCACGAACTGCCTAACATTAAAACATGAACAGCTGGTCAAATCAACTAGTATAGTATAAGAGATGACAAGATTCACTTAGCTGAAGTCCTTGTATAATTAAAATCAAACTTAAGGAAATTAATACTCAAGTTGGAAGCCTGATGGATGAGAAATAAGAGGTTAAGAAGCAGTTACGAATTTGTCAAAAGCTAATCTCATTGTCTTAACGACTCAGAGCCAGAATGTCAAGTAAAAAAACTTTCAGATAGTTAGTATGTGCTAAAAAGATACGTAGTAGGAAGAAGGAAGCATATTCATAGAAGATATTCACCAAATGTTTAACAGAATAAACCTGCTTGAAGACGAGTTTTAATTGTATCAATTGGATACAAAGCAGCTTCTACAACAACACCAGCAGCAGCTCCAGATACAGCTCCCTCTAAAGAAGTCCAGAGAAGATATTACAATCATAAAGGAGAGGTAAATGGCCAAAAGCCAATATTTAGAATCGGTCACTAGAAATGTACACAATACCAAAACCAACACAAAAGAGAAGGCTAAAACACAAAAGCTGCAGGGATATAACTCTCAACTAATCTACCTAGAGGGAAATAACATCAACCGTGTTCATCTACAATCCAGAAGAGCACTTAAAGGTGTCATTCACCAATACCATCACAGATTTGCACCATCACCAGATGAGAAGTAAATTAATGCCATTTTTCCAAACTATGTGCCCCAATAAGATGATATCGAGAACACAAAGATACCAGATCAAAAATCTTGACTTCTGAGATGATTTCAGTGACAATTGAATATGCTTCTTTTCCACCCTTGAAATGCCTCAGTTTTTTCAAAAGCCACTCAAACAAAACGTATCTCTAACTTTTTTTAATAGAATGAGCTTCTAGTCAATAAATATATGAATAAACTTAGCTTACGAATTCCTAAGCACTGCATCCTTTGCATATGTTTCTATGCTGACTTCATGCACAGAGGTGACCTATTGCATACACAACAGAACACAAACAATGGTCCCTGCGTAACACTGTAAGTATGCCAAATTTTATTTCACTTCAAAATTTATCACTTTGTATTTTAGTATTGATATTATTGAGGTTATCCCCATTGCCATCTGAATTTTTATAAATAAGTGAAACTGAAAGTAAACGCAAGTAGTCTCAAAGGCGACCCAAAATTTACCAGAAGAAGCGAAATTCTTTCCTCAGATCTGCTATTTTCATCCTTACTTTTTCAGATTCATATTAAAAGGTTCAGTCACTATCTAGTAAAGTTAAAAATCTTGATCTAATCAGCAAGACTCTAGGAAATATTGTGGTAACTTTCAGAGCAATTAGAACTTACCATACAATATGCGTAAGAGATCAAATGGATTCTGTTGTTTGCTGATTGATGCAATAGCTTTTGACTTGTGGTGGGATTTGAGTGCCTCGAAGTTCAGTCTATCTTCTGCAAGAAGAATTTTGTATCATCAAAAGTGGCAAAACGGAACATCAATTGTCTGATTTATCTAACTTTTTCAACAGATCTTAGGAATCATTTGTAAACAGGTAAAAGGTATAAGAACAATGATTTTGCAAATGAAAGTAGCCAAGTGAAAAGGAAAAGCACACACGTCAACCTAATGGCACTTGCCAATGTTTTGAAATATAATTTATTTATTTTTCTTTGTTTTCTATGTATATTCAACTAAATTGTTCTGTAGATACTTTGCCAATTCTATGGTGATGATTCTATAATCAACTTAATAGTTATGCAGATACAATATGAGGTTTTCCCCCAGAGATGCATGCTGCCTCTAATTTGTGAAGGCAGGTGCAACTGCCTCAACTTTTCTTAATGAGGTTCCCTATGATGAAAACTGGCACTTCTCAATAACTCTCCTCTACAAAATGTTCTACTCTACTGCTTAGAGCACGATGCAGCTAATGAAAATCCACAGACGACAAACACAACAATTCTTTGCAACAGAAAATATATGCCGTGTTTTCAACTGAATGGAACCAGTCTAGCTAATGCATAACATATGATAATTTACTTTTTCATAATTATAACAATGAAACAGAAAAAGATTTGCTTATCCAGAATCCTAATAAAAATGAGATTCACAAACTACATACAATTAACATAAGATCATAAATTCATCATCACGCTGAACTGAAACTTAAACCACGCCAATTAAGCTTCCAAGCAGGCAATGAAAAATTTCCTAAAACATATCTTTAATCATTGCACATAGAGTAAAACTGTCAATTCAACTCCAGTCACAAACTTCATTTTGAAAAAAACCATTTATATAAAATACAAATCGAGCAACAAGATCATATTCCAAAACCGTTAACTCTTTTATAGCAACAATATACAATTAAAATTCAAATTTTCAATAATTGCAGCCGAATGTAGATCGTAGACTCTTCAATCAAACAAACAAAACTAAGCTTAACATATAGAGGATATTTACCTGGCAATTCCGTCTTCGAGTTAATCGCCATTGCGTACTGCTGAAGAAAAATCAGTAAAAAATGAGTCAAAATTCTACTCTTAACAATTATGAACACATTTAGTCATCGACTATAGCAGATTGCCCACTGAATTAATCAAATTGCAGCAACAAATTAGCTCGAACACCACAATTAGTGAAGAAAATACTAATAATCATGATAACAAAAATGCATAATTTGAAGTTTTCACAAAGAACAGAGAAATAGTGCTTTTATAGCAAACCTGTGAATGGAGCTAATATGGCTGCATACAACACACAAAAGAACAGTAGCCGATGCAATAGTTTTCAGGGGTTTAGAGAGTTAGAGAGAAAATGACAAAACTGGTCCCTCATATTTGAGGATAGATTCAAATTAGTCCCTTAAGTATGAATTAAACACTTTCGATCAGTTTAGTTTGCCAAAAGTTTAACATTTAGAGTCTAGGAAAATGTTTTATTGAACTCTATTTGACGGGAACTATGAAAAAAGTATTTAATTCATCAAATTCTAAAATATGTAACACAAAAACTATATTAGACAATAAAAAGGTATTTAAAAAATTAGTGAAAATTACACATTAAAAAATTACATTCGACTTCAGAACAAAATTAGAAATATCGGAAACTATATAAAAAATCACTACCGAAAACAAGCGAAAAATCAATCGACGGAACCGAGAGACATCAACGCCAATGACTTTTTCTTAATTTTACAGTACGAAAATCAATGAACGGATCTACCAAATATTTTCACGACAAAAATGCACGAAAACAATAAAATAGTTCTAAGAAAAAAATAGACACTCGTTTGTCCATTATTTTCGCACAAAAATTCGAAAGAACTGTGATTGTTTTATTAGTTTTTTTTTAAAAAAAATAGAGTCCATCAATTTTTTTAATGAAAATTAATGGAAGGGTGTCGGTTATCGAAGCGCAAAACTGTAGTTGAAGAGTATAAATAAAAATATTTATTTTTATTTTAATTTTACGATAAAAATCGAGATTAGTGTTACCTGGATTTCAAACTCTCTTTGTTATTGTGTGTTTGAGACACTATTTTCTAACATTATGAAATCAGCCTATTTTTCCTCGATTTTGTCCTATAATCTATAGTGTACGTCGGTTTTGTCCCTCAATTTTTTTTATTTTTTTTTAGTAATGTGCAACTCTAAATATGAGTTCTTACTGAGAAAATTATAATTCATAGTTCATGTCAAATTTAACAAATAGAGTTCGATAAATATTTTATCAAAGACTAAAATTAATAATTTTTTACAAGCTCAAATGATCAAAATTGTTAAGGGACCATTTACGTTAACTGATACAAATTTAAAAAACTAAAACTATTAAATCATATTTAAGGAACTATTTTGGACACACCCTCAAACACAAGAGACTATTTTTGTCATTTGAAGCAAATGAAAGTATCAAAAAGCTATGGAGAAAAAGCCTAAAAATAGTCCAACATACTTTGTCTTGGTTTTAAAATAGTCCTCTAGTTATGGTATAAAATTAGTGCACTTTTGAGGTTAACCTAACAAAATTGTTAAAAACTACATATTTACTCACTTGATGAGAAAAAAATCATCCAACCACCCAATAAGTAATCCAAAACAAAAATTGGTGTGACATAGAAAAATAGGAATTCGAGATTAATACGAGCATAAATGATGTTAGGTCATATATATATTTTTATCTCATACCATAATATTTTTAATCAGTTTGCCAAAAGTTAATATTTAGTGTCTTAGGAAATATTTTATCGAACTGCATTTGATGGGAACTATGAAACAAGTATATAATTTAAAAAGGTCAAATCAAATTCTAAAATATATAACACAAAAAGTTATACTAAACAACAAAAAGGTATTAAAAAGATTAGCATATTTTACCTAGATGATGGACTCCCTTTATTTTGTGTGTTTGAGGCACTATTTTTTGACGCTATGAAGTCCATCTATTTTTCCTCAATTTTGCTCTATAACCGATCGACATATACATATATACACACACTTTCACATACACTTTTTTTTCTTAATTAACTTGCGAACTTGATGATCAAGAATATCTTTGAAAATTCCCTCTGAAGTCAAACCGTCTTTCACATTGACACTTTCTACAGGGATAACATAAGAGGGGTCTCCGATGCACTTTTTCAACATGCACATCTAGATGAACGGAGACCAATTTTGCTGGCAACCCCAAAGTAGCTATAGACGATGGTGTTAGCAAAGGTAGAGTAGACCGAAGAAGTATTAGAGAGATGTGACTAGATAAGATATGACACAATTTTAGCTTATCGAAGACATGATCTTAAATATGAGGTAGTAGACAACACATATTAGGATAGGAGGTTAGTAGGTAGCAATGCGTTATCTTATTATCCATTCTTAATAGTTGTTGTAGTATTGCTCATGAAGATTTTTGTTTGTGATTTCTATCATTATTTATTGTTTCTTGTACTTAACTATCATATTATTTTGTTATAGCTATTATCATGTTGCTATCTTCTATTTTTGTTACTATATGTTATTTCATGTATTTCCGTTACTTATTTTTTTTGGGACTGTTTTGCATTATTTTTTCTTGAGCTAAGAATTATCAGAAACAATTTCTTTTTTTAATCTTTGAAATAGGAATAAAATTTATGTACACTTTACTTTTCTATACTTCACTTTATGAAATTATACTGAGTATCTTATTATTTATTCGAGCTATGATGACAAGTAAAATGGTCTTAATAGCACAATAAATGTGGCTTAACATCTATTTTTTTTTTTTTTAAAGAGTAGGAAAAACATATCTTAATATTTTAAATTGTAATGGATATCTTTTGTTACATAATAATTGAAATCTGCACACTGCACTTGATTGAACTTTATAAAATTAGTTTTTAAAAGACGCACTCAAATATTTAATCAAATCCCTTCCTCCAAAAGTAGCAAAAGTTGTGTGTAAGCACGTCAACAAACCAATAATAATACTATACTTAATGAGCCACCACCCACTAAATTACATCAATAATACTATAAAAAAGATTAGGTATAATGGTATAGATATTAGGAAATTGGTAAATTTTATAAATGGTTATATAATCATAATTTTTTTCCATCAAAGTTGCATAACTATATTTTCTAATAAACAATTACAAAATTATAACCTTTAACCTTTAAATTAGGTTGTATCTTTAAGATTAAAATTTAACGAAAAGAAAATATATCATTCATCGAAAGGTTGAGTTTTTCTCGATAGTTATAACTTTTTTTGTTAATAGTGTAAAGTTTTTAAATTATTCTGTTAGAAAATATAAATTATGCGACTTTATTAAAAATAAACTCAGAATTATATAATCATTTCATCACAAACATCCGAAAACACATAATTTAATTGCTATGATTCATTCCCTATAAATAGAGGGCTCTAAAAGAATTCTCTGAAGTAGCTTGAGAAAATGACTACCTCATCTCTTCAATCCCCAGTAGCTCAAAAGTTAGTTTTTTTTTTCCTTGATTCATAATTCTCTTCTTTTATTTTAACTATAAATTTAACTTTATCTTTGCAGGCTAGAGGGTAAAGTAGCACTTATAACTGGTGGAGCTAGGGGCATAGGAGCAGCTACAACTAAACTTCTATGAACCAAATAAGCAGGGTGATATTCTTTTTCTTTGAGAAAATGATCAATTTGTTTTATTTTGGTCCTTAATATATTCTGTTTGATTGAAATGGTTCTTAATGTATAACAAACGCTAGTACTACAAAATCACTTTTGCTTCTTTTTTTTTCCTCTGGCTAATAAGATATTTCAGTTTGCCAGTTTGTCTCTTGTCTGTCCATGAATTCAACAACAATTCAAAAGGTTGTTATTTGGGAATCTCCAAATCTATGCTTATTTTCAGTTCTCCGAAGCATTTTGTTCATACACCAAGTGCTTGTCAATCAATATTTCACTTTGCTTTATCTGCAGTACTTGGGAGAATTCTAAAGCAGAATTTTAGTTCTCATGTCACATATGTTGATAAACATGATGCAATATTGGTAAAGAGAGAAAAGGGAGACTCATAATTTGAGCGCGATAATAAAATCACTATCTTTAGTATGTCAATTAATTATTAGCAATAAAGTTCAACGTTGACTTAAATTCAATAGTCGATTTGAGGAATTGAACAAGTTTTAGAATTTGGAGCTTTTGTGGGGGTGGGATGGGGAATGTGATTTAATAAAAAAGTAAGGTGGAAAAGGGTACCAAAAAAAAAAAGTTAAAAATAGGAAATATGAAAAATTAAGTTTTATAAGCGACATTTCATTCCTTCCGTTCTTCAACACCCAATCCCACCCAATATCCTATAGCTCCCACCTCACCGCCCCTACCTTCTTAGTGTTTGTCTAACCTTTATACGAATATTTCAGTATAATATTTTCTACAAACTTATCTAGCTCCTACCTTTTAAGGTACATTCCAACCCCACCCTAATAGTAAATGAGTGATCATTTACAATTGATTTCATTAGTGAATAACAAATAATTAAGTTAGGCAGACCAAAATATTTTGGAGTTCACATTAAAAATTTATCGGATCGAATATCGATGTATCTCAAAGATAATATAAACAATTCGGAATATAATAAGGTCTCGAAGAATGCACTTTTAGAGCTTTCTAAGAATTGATTTTTTTTTTCAATTTTTACATTTAATTTATAGTTAAGTAAAAAATTCTAAATTACTAATAATAAAATTAAGATTTTATATGTTAGCAAATGATGATTCCAACTTTCAAATATGTGAGTGATACCCCCGCTGGGCTATATAATGGTGCTTTTAGCAAATTAGAGGTGTTTTTTATTAAATAATTTTTAATTAAATCGTATAAAAAGAAAAGATGAGAGGAATAACTATCTTTGTTCTTGCACTTATATCTTCTTATAATAACAAATCTAGTACAATTTTCATAGGTTGGGTCTGATGATCGATGGTGATCGGTAGAGTGTATACAAACCTAAACCTTATCCTATCTTGAGAATGTAGAGAAGTTGTTTCAGATAGATTCTTGACTGAACAAATTCTTAATTAAGTAATACAGTACTTATTTCATATAATTTTCTAATTATGTAAAATATCACTCATCTAATAATATAACTTTTTGATTACCTAAAAAATCACTTATTTTAAATTAAAACATAAAAAATACCACTCCCCTCATTTAAACAAGAATGACCTAGTTTCCTTTTTAGTTTGTTTAAAAAAAAATGACCCATTTCCTTTTGTGGTAACACTTTAACTTGAACTTTCCACGTGGCATGTTTAAGGCCACAAGATTAAATGACATTTTGATACATTTGACATAACTTTAATTTAGAATCACAAGATTAAAAAGTCTTCTTTTATTTCTTAAACTCCGTTCCAAGTCAAACTAGACCATCCTTTTTGAAACGGAGGGAGTATAAAATAGTATGAACCTATATAAAAAATTGTTTATTCCAACTTCGGAAAAGGGCCTAAAATACCCATCAACGATGCGAATTGATATAAAATTACCCTTCTTCTACCTTTCGGACCTAAAATACCCTTTGACGCAACCTTTTGACTCTATTTTGCCCCTCATCTTTAACAACCTAAATAATAACCTCAATTAGCAAATTCATTTATGACGTGTCACTATCCTATTTAGTTAAGGAGCATTTGTATATGAGAAGGTTTAATTCAAAATTTTGAGGAATAAAATATCCACCCAAAAGCCCCACCCGTGATCCATTTTAAACTGTCTTCGTATAAGTTTGTTATAATTTTGTATGTGTGTAAAAGTGTGTACAAAACACCTCTTACACATTATTATACACGTTTATGTAAAGTTGATACATTTTCAACACATACTGTAAGTGTATAATAATATTGTATGTTGTATATATAATTACTGCCGAAAAAGAACCTTGATTGTACTGGTGTAAACTAAAAATATGACTATATAAATGTAATATATTGTGTTGGCTTATATATTTTAAAGAAATTCTCAAAATATGAGGTCAAATTTCGATTGTCGTGAAAGTTACTGAATAAATTTATTTCATTCTAATTCTATTTAAGAAGAAAAAGTTCATGCTCTATAGAATTTGAACCTACAATATAGAGTTTTGGAGACCCGCGTTTAATCAAACATCTCAATTCTCTGAAATAAGTAAATTATTTTTTCAAAAGGAAAAAAAAGTACTGCCAAAAACCTTTGCCAAATGTCAATTTGATGATGTCTTGGGGATAAGCTTTATAAAATAATACTTATTTGGAAACATATTTTCTTGATAAGAACCTATCCAGGGTGATGTCAAATTTAATATAGATGGTTTTTTTTTAATAACTTTTTAAAATTTTATTTTAAGGAAAGTGACAAATTAATTGGCATTGGTGAGGGTTGAGAACTATTTTTAGCATTTTAAATCTATCCACTTTAGTGTAGCAACAACAATATTGCAGAGCAAACACTTAGCAATGCAACTAAACAATGGCTATCGACTTAGCATTTAGTAGGACTGAAAGATTCATCACCAATTAACAAGGACAGATATATCTATGAATCACTAAAATTATAATAATAATATATATATAGTCTCTTTCAATTATGTATTTGTCCTTTGCCAATTAACTCAAAAAGTAAACTCTAAACAATTTAATATATTACAAAAAAATTAACAATAAGAACTCTAAATTGTCAAAGAATACATATGTTGAAAAGGTAATTGTTTCATTGTACAGAAAATACATGAATTTTGGCTTTCATTATATTGCAATTAGTTAAGGAGCATTTGTATATGAGAAGGTTTAATTCAAAATTTTGAGGAATAATACCAGTAATTATATTTAATCTACCTAAGTGATTGGATCATAAAATAATACTTTAGGAACTTTATTTGATTCGATTTGGTGTCTGACATATAATGATAATGAAAATGATAACATCCATGCAAACATGTTGTCACGACCCAGACCGTCGTGATTAGCACCCACACTAACCCTCCGGTGGAAAAACCACTACGACAACCCAAACCAAGCAACTAAACCAAAAACTAAAGCATTTAAGTTACGGAAGCAAGTTAAATAGCTAAAGACTGAAGTTCCCATAAACTTCCAAAATATCTAACAACTAAACAATGCGGAAAAACACATAGAACCTGAAAGTCAATGTACCAAAACATCTAAAGTTCAACAAGTCTAAACAAGAAGGGATACAACCCCAAACTAATGACTAATAACTAACTAGAAAGTCTAAGTCCGAAATGTGGACATAGACGGAAAGAGAACTCATGGCAGCCTAGAAGAACTGACTCACCCTTGAATTCGAACGACGATCACTGATCTTCTAAGCGAGGTCTGTCAATAGCCGCCTGAAGATGCCCTGTACTCAACAAAGAAAGAGCAAGTGCAATATCATTACACAACCACAATGTACTGGTAGGATCACGCGGCTATCCCACTAAGTGCAACATACATAAGCCATTACAACAATATAATCACATGCATATATCGAACATAGACAAGATTATCAACATTTATGAACAAGATACAGTTTCACATTTCTCAAGATACACAATTAGATCAAATCATTGGTCCTCTCATGGAACCCAAATCCAAACCCAAACTGTTAGCATACTGGAACGTGGTACCCGATCCAATGATTATGCCAGAACGTGACAATCGATCCCATAATTATGCCGGAACGTGGCAACCGATCCAAGTTAGTGTGTCCGAACACAACACCCAATGCATTCAACAAGTCACAATTACATTAACAAAATACATTCTCATAATCATACAATCAAGTCATGATTCATGGCATTCATCATTCATATCCTCATTTACAATTAATGTGATCAATAATGCAACATTCACATACATACATGTATCATAATGAAGCAAGAACAAACATACATAACACAATCATAGAATCACAACCATCACCAACTTCGAAACAAGCTTGGAACCCTAAGAAACTTGATTTTTCCCTTTCCGGATTCGTTCCGCTTGTTCTTGGTCTATAAACGATCAATATAATATGGGAATCAATAAACAATCACTAATTACCTGGATTACTAACAATTCTAACAACCGTAGATCATACCCATGATCCCACTATCCAAACTAGGGTTTTTTTCACCATAGATTTCAGATCAAAACCTTCCCCTACCGATAAGTACCCATTAATTACGTTCTACGGATTGTAAAACGAATTTGGGGAGTTAAAACTTTACCTTTAGCCTCAAGAATAGTGGAAAACTGTCAAGAAAACACCTGGGTCATTCCTTAGCTCTTAAAGTCGAAAAGTGTAGAATAAAATATTTTTGGGGTTTATTTTCGACTTAAGTCGCGTCGGGCCTGCCACAACGGTCCTCACCCCGCTACAGCGTCCCCGCCATGGCGACAGAAATCACCGCCAAAGCGGCTTGCACAAAACAGTGAGCTATTTTTTAATAATTTCAATACCCCCATTTCACAACACGCCTTCAACTAACGACACTTAGAAACTACCCGTTCACGCTAAGATCAATTTTGTAAAGTCGTACGGGTTCCTTAACGACTTACCTATCTATTCATATGATTAAATTCATAATTAGATTACCCAATTGCTACCAGATTTCCCTAGACTTTAATGACTCCGATTTCATCCAAATCTGGAGTAGGTGAGAAATTTCAAGTTACTACGAAAAAGTTTTCCGGCCCAAAATTTTTCCCCGTTGGCTTTTCTATAACGACAGAACCCGATCGTTACAATAGTTACCAATTCACCCGTCACTCATCCCCGAGTGACAAACTTAGGAAAAACAAGCTAAAGAAGGAATAAAGTAGTACCTGAATCGACAAACAATTGGGGATACTTCTCTCGCATGTCCCTCTCAGTTTTCCAAGCAACTTCCTTAACTGGACGATGCTTCCATTGAACTTTCAAGGACTTAATCTCTTTGGTCCTCAACTTACGCACATCACGATCAAAAATTGCAATCGGTTCCTCCTCATATTGGAGGTTATTGTCTAACACAATTGAGTCCCACTTTATGATATAATCCCCGTTACCGTGATATCTCTTCAACATGAACACATGAAATACCAGATGAACTCTCGATAAATTAGGAGGTAAAGCCAATTTATAGGCCACTGGCCCTACACATTCGAGAATCTCAAAGAGACCAATGTATCGCGGACTTAGTTTACCTTTCTTGCCAAATCTCATCACCCCTTTCATGGGTGATACCTTAAGAAGAACATTCTCACCAGTCTGAAATGTCACATCTCCTACCTTATGGTATGCATACTTCTTCTGTCTACTTTGGGTGGCCAAAAGCTTAGCTTGAATATTCCTCACCTTATCTTAAGCATCCTTCACTAAATCAACCCCTAAAGGTTTCACATCTCCAGCCTCGAACCATCATATGGGTGATCTACATCTCTTCCCATAGAGTGCCTCAAATGGTGCCATATTAATGCTGGAGTGATAACTATTATTATAAGAGAATTCACACAAAGGTAAGAACTTATCTCAGTGCCCTCCAAAATCAATCACACATGCCATCAACATATATTCTAACACTTGAATAGTCCTTTCCGACTGCCCGTCTGCTTGTGGATGGAAGGTTGTACTAAAAGTGAGTTGTATGTGTTAACACCCAATTTTGACCCTCCTTTCTTCTAATTCATTGTTTTCGAGTTTCTAAATTAATAATATATAAAATTATCCTTTTTTTTCACAACTATTTTACTACTATGACTATTTATCTACTAAAATTTTGTGTTTTATTATCGAAATTACTATTCTCATTTCTACACCTTATTTTCTTAAAATAACTATTTGTTGTTGCCTTCTCTCAAGTTTCTAACCTATTTAATTAATTATAAAATCTTATTTTTGTATTTTGTACTTTATATTAGTGTAAGGTCGTAATATTGATATTTTATTATGTAGATCATTAGTTATCATTTTTAAATATATATTGTATTAGTTATTAAATTAGAAACCCAAAATAATGTAAAAGAAGAAGAGAAAACGATCCCAGAAAAATTCAGCTAAAGCCCAAAGTCTACAGCCAAATTCATCCCTAAACCTATCTCAACTTCCCAAAATGCCCTTTATGTTTTAAATCAGTAAGGGTTTCATGACCCTTCAACAACTACATCTGCACCACACCTTTCTTCCCTCCATTTTCGGAAAAGCAACAAGTTTTGTCAACTATGCACAGAGGTTGCGTACTCCATTTTCATGCTACTATCTGGTCAATCACGTGAAGGGAGAGTTCACCTAAAACGTTCAAAATTCAAATGGCTCTTTTGACTTGATTTTAAAGAAATCCCGCCCAAATCAAGAACCCTAATTCCATCCTATAAGTATTAGGAGAAAGTGTCTGTTTTAAAAAAGGTTTTCAGCCGCACCATCTCTTATAGCTCACTTATCTTATCTATCTAAAAAAATAAAAATGAATTCTCTCGTATCCCGTATTTACATCTCTTCCTCTTTGTTTTGATTTGGAGTTGCAACAACCTTTTATTTATACCATTCGTGGACATCCGAGGTATCGAGTAGTCGAGGCCGACGTCCTAGTTCACTGCCCCGAAGAAGGTCAGTATACATCTTTCTTCGTTTTCTATTGTAGTATGTAATTTATTTTGAGTATTTTCGTCATCCCTCTGTTCTAATGTTTAGTCTCTGTTTCTTCCATTTGATTTTTTTATATATATTAGGAATCATTTAAAGCTAACATGCTATGGATACATTTCTTATAAAAACTTTATTGATTTGTTTATTCACTGAACATGTTATTACTCCCGCATTAGTTTTATTTTTTATTTTTATTTTTTTTACTTTAGAGTTTGTTGGAATCTGCTTTATTCGTTTTTTTTTTAGTTTTAAATATATGTGTACAGTTTTAAAATTTATGAAAGCTAGAGTACACGAAAATGCTAAAGCTATTTTTTTTTTTATATCCCTATTGAAGTCATGGCTGCTGTATTTTAATACTTCACTCAAAAATGGATTATTCCCAATAAATGGATGTTATGTGGTACATAGTGATTCTATTCTCTTTAATTGAAACAATGATATTAAAGAGGCATAAAAGATATATTTTTCTGCTTATAGATAAAAATAGGAATACTACTGTAGGATGTTTTATAAGTAAGTGATTTCAAGATTAGCTCGGCCTCAAATATTATACTTGGTGGCATACTTGTGTTTGGAGACTACATGAGATATTTGGTTATTATCCTAGCATGCCCCCTGAATCTATTAGTTAAAGGAATTCTCTTTTCTTTCCATCAACATATAGTCATTAAATAATGTTAGTTAAGTGTCATAATTTATTTCAATTTGTTTTGTGCTTATTGTTAAGGTGTTGATATTGGGTTTGAATAATTAAATGTATATTTGCCTCATCTAATAGTTATTTTCCTTTCTAATTCTTATGTTTCTCCATTTTCGCATGTACACTTTGAAGCAAAATTGAGTCTTGATTCAAGACTCTAGTAAATTTCAAGTCTTATAGACTTGACGTTATCCTCATACCCGCACATGAAGTCTTCACTACATTTTTACTATTTCGAATAGCAAGCAAAACAAGCGAGCCTCGTTTGGAGTCACTCATGGCTATTTATATTTTAGCATTAACTTGTTTATTTATTTTTCTTTATATTTTATACTTGCTTATGTGATTAGAATATGTTTTATTTTTGAATTCTCAAATAGGTAACATAACATAGATGTTTGGATTTGGGTATCTTTAGCTAGAGACAAATATTTAGTAGTCGCTTTATCTTTTATAAACTTTATTCGGCAAATCTTTTTTTAAAAAAAACACTCCCTTTTGCATCACTTTAAACTCATTAATTTATTAAGTCTTGTTCAAACTTGGCAATGTCTTTCAACGAAGAAAATTTCGTTTTTAACTCTTATTTTTTCTAAAAAGGGTCTTTTTTTCTAAAGGAAGAACTATGTCAAACAATAAGCTAATGTCTTTTTTTTTTTTTTTTTTAATTACCCTTTTTAGCCATGAATTTGTTTAAATTGATCTAAAGAAGTTACTCTTTTTCATTCTAATACAATTGCAAAAAGCTTTTAAAATAAAAAATGTTTTTTTTTTCGAACTTGATTACCCAATTACTTAATCTTTAGTACTCATATCTTTCTTTTAAAATTAATTAACCTAAGTTTGGTCGGTAATCGTATTTTTAACGAATCTTAAAGGATGCCTTACCCCTTTCCTTTAGGATAATTAGAATTCTTACCTAGAATCTTAAGTTTAGTAGACCATTTAATTGAAGCCATTTTAGTATTACTTAGTTAATGATTTAGGTATCCTAATTTACCTTAAAAATAATTAGGTGGCGACTTCTTAAGTTAATTAATTTGGAAATCACCAATATGTTTGTATACGTTTTGACCTCGAGTTAAAATGGGGTATAACACTATGTATGTTAGTATGACAGGAAATATCTTCCTTTACAAAAGTAGGCGATGCCAAAAAAATTAGATTTTTAGAATCTTAAATTCAGCAAGGAAGTTCATCCAATGTTTCAATGTACTAGGTTTTGTCAGACAACATTGTCAAAGATTGTAGTCGGAGAATATTGTAGATCTAGTTGTGATTGTAGGATACACTCGACTTATTTGGGAGAATTTTGTTGTGTTTCCGCGAGAGAACACTTGTTTTGACTGTCTCTGACTCGATGGGTTCAAATGTAGCACATTCCTCACACATGTTTATTGTGGAAACATAATTGTAGATACTAATTTGCAATGGAGTTGTCATACTTGTCTCAACTAATAAAATGATTGCACGTTCTATGGGTCGTAGTTCTATCCGGGAGAAGAGGTGAGGATGACAAAGTTATAATATGTTGATGATAAGAATCTTGGCTAGTGAATTTGTACTTTTGGGGATTAACCACCCAGTATCCAAAGCTTAATGCCCTGGCTAATTTCAGTTCATACTGGATAAGCCCACTAAGGATAGAACGTCTCAATTTAAAAAAGGTTTTTGCTTACCTCTTATTAAGGATAAAAAGAGTGTTCTTTATCCCCAATAGGACAACAGTTTACGAGTTTTACAGGAAAATAAGAGCTCATCAAACTATCATTCTTTACTAAATCATTTTGATCAGGTAACAATGACACAATACATAAATAAACTAGCTTAGTTGCATTTGATTCTTGCCATGAGAGTACAAAAATATTTTATTCTCTTGTAAGATCAGGTTTTGGCGGAAAAAAAACCAACAAACTACAAAAACTAAGAGCTTGTAAGAACTCAAAAACAATTTTTAACAAAGGTTTTAGCATTTGATTATAGTCCCTCAAAAGCGTTTGACGATGCACAAAATCCTAGTCCCTACAGCAAGAGTACTAGGAGTAGATAAAGAAAAGTAATATTGTCTAGCATAATGAAATAAGTCTTCAAAAATCCTAGTCCCTACACCTGATCTGGGAACAGGTCATCCAGATCAAAGAAGCCTTTATCGCCAGCAGTACCAAAGCTAAATGAGGGGATACCGGGAGGTAACTGAGCAGGAGCAACAACATTGTTCTCGGGTTCATTAACGTCCTCCTGCTCCATAATCAAGTCATCAATTCCAATTATGAACTCATCATACGCATAAGGAAACAAACTATTCATTCCATTGATAAGTGCAACATTAGGATCTGAGGACTCTCCTCCAGTGGCGGCTCTACCCCTTACAAAAAAAAGCAACCGCCTTAGGCCCCAAAATTTGAGGGGCCTCATTTTAAAAAAATTAATATGTTATACATATTTTTTCTAAAAAAATATTGAGTATTATTTATAGAAAATATAGACTTTTCATTAAAGAGCAAAGAAGTAATAGAAGTTTGATAAATTATGAGTACTATGTCTCAAGAAAGATTAAATAATTGGCTATAATAAACTTCATAAAAAAAAAAATTCAAATCTAAGGCCTCCATTTGGATTTGGCTTTAGGCCACCGGTTTATTAGAGCCGCCCCTGCTCTCCTCCAGCCACTGCTATCATCTGCTCAGCATTGGTTCTTTCTCCGGGCAACATGCTCTCATTATTAGTTGTTAGCAGTGTTTGTGATCCTCTGCAAGCATGCCCAATCATGTCCACAGTATTTCGCACTTGTGAAGTTCCAGCAACTTCAACATCCACACTGGTTATATCGAGAACACTTGCTTTTGCTCTTGGTTTTCTATTCCCTTTTTTGGTGGCATTGAGGCGCTTGAAAAACTTCTGGGAATGGGTAGCCACCTGCATTGGTGTTCTTGTCATCACACAATGTCTAGATATACTTCTCCAGTCACCTTTTTCATATATCTCTAAGCCCCGGAGAAATGACCTATAGTAGGAAAGAGAGAGAAATAAGTTAATATCAGTATTAAAGTTAATCTAGGAAACAAGTGTAAGACATTACAAAACATGATTATAAGCATCAATTAAGATTATTAATGTTGTCCTTAAGAACTGTATAGAAAACCCACCTATGTTCCTCTTCTGTCCAAGGAGTCCCTCTTTGCCTTTCTACATCTGCTTTTG
>JAJOOI010016093.1:0-49211 GCA_029582585.1 Solanum bukasovii
TGAGGAACGCTTCGTTTAGTTCCTTCCATGAGTGATAGAATCATTTGGTCGCTCGGCCAGCCATTTAGTTGCTTCCCACATTAAAGAGAAAGGGAACAACCTCAACCGAATAGATTCTTGTGAGATGTTCTTAGAGACGAAATGCCCACAAATATCCATAAAATTTTGGAGATGTTCATGGGTATTCTCGAGCAAGACGTCCAGACATTCCTCTCATTCGGAGAAATTGTTACATAGTTTCAATTACATGGAATATACCGCTCCCAGTAGTAGTAGGTACCTGAATTGCTCATTTGCTTTCAACGACATTCATATGCATGTCGTTCATATCTCTAATGTTATCATTCTGCTCATAGTGACTAATAGGGGTGTAAAAAATTAGCCTAAACTTAATAACCCGCCTATACTTTTATGGGTTGGGTTCAGCATAATTTAGATTTGGGTCAGTTTTCAACCCAATCCAATAAACCTATTTTAAATTAATTTTGAGTTGAGCCCAATACATTCTCCACTTCAACCCGCTTCTTTAAACCTATATTCTAAAGTTAACCCGTTGCTCTCACTTCTTCACAAAAAGATCACAATAAATTTCATGGAGTTCTTCTTTGATTTTGGTTCCGACCATCTATCTCACTTGGTGCAATGAAAGTCCAAGTCGATTTTTTTAGGTTCGAACCATCTTTCTCTCATTAACAAGATTCAAGCTTTCTCTCACTTTTTCTTTTGGGTTTCAACTACTTCCCAGATTCAAGTTTCAATGAGTTTAAATTGATTTTTCTGTGACTTCTAAGCTAATTAGAGGTTTTTATATTGTTGTATTCTTGTTAATTTCAATTGGGTTTTCATTATTTTTTAATGGATATAAAGTTTAGTATTGGGTTGATAAGGTAGAAGGTAGTACCTAGAAGAATTTGTGTTTTTTTGGTAAACAAGACATTGTTGCAGTAAACTGGACATTTTTATATTGATTTTGTGTTTATCTTTTGTAGGCTTTTAACACTTGTTATGGATCATAATATTGAAGCATCTATTGGAGAGGTTCAAGAGAGTGCAACAAGTTCATCAAAACGAAGAAAACAAATATGTGAAGCATGGGATTTTTATGAGAAGTTTCCACGGGATATGAATGAACATAACAGATTAAGAGCAAAATGTAAAACATGTGGACTTGTGTTGCTGGCTGACTCGACTTCGGGATCTTCAAATTTAAATCAACATCACTCGATACGCCAATAAAAGTCAAACATTCAAGGTACGCCATTAGATCATGAACAATATCGTGAAAAGATAGCTAGGGCTATAGTTAGACATAATTATCCTTTTAACTTTGTGGAGCATGAAGGAATTAGGGATATCATTTCTTCTTCAATCCTAATGTTAAAACTCTTTCAAGAAATATCGCAAGAGCTGATATATGTAAGCTGTACGAGAATCATAAAGAAATAATAAAGGATGAACTTGCAAGTATTTCTAGTAGAATTTGTTTGACAACTAACTTATGGACTTCAATCACCTATGATGGTTATATGTACGTAACAGTTCATTATGTTGATATAAATTGGATTTTGCAAAAGAGAATTTTGATATTTTTTCACGTGCCTCCTCCTCATAGTGGTCCCGTTCTAGGTCCAAAATTGATCAATATGCTTACAGAATGGGCAATTGAGAAGAAAATATTTTTGATAACCGTAGATAATGCACGTTATAATGAAGGCATTGTAGAGAGGTTGATCTAACATTTTTATTTGATGGATTCTCTACTTTGTGATGGAAAGTTTGTGCATATTCGATGTGCAAATCACATATTAAATTTGATTGTTAAGGCAGGTTTGAAGACAATTGAAACTTCGGTATGTAACATTAGGGAAAGCATCAAATATGTTAAAGGTTCAGAGGCAAGAAAAATAAAATTTGTAGGGTGTATTAAGAACCTCGGCTTGAAATTGAATGGGAAGGTACATCAAGATGTATTGACGAGATGGAATCCCACATTTTTTATGCTTAATAGTTATATTCCCTATCGTCGTGCATTTTCTGATTTTAAGGTACTTGATGCTGACTTTAGATGTTGTCCTTCAGAAGAGGACTAGGTTAAAGCTAAATGGATTTCTATGTTTTTGAAGCCTTTCTATGAAGTCACTACTTTGTTTTCAAGAAATTACTATCCTACTGCCAATATATATTTTCATAAAATTTGGAAAATTCATATGATGATAATTGAAGAGAAGCAAAGTGAGGATCCTAATATCAAGGAAATGGCAATTGAGATGGAAACTAAGTTTAAAAAATATTGGCAGCAAGACTATAGCCCGATTGCTTCAATGGCGGTAGTCCTTGACCCTTGATACAAGTTAAAACTTGTAAAATTTGGCTTCACCAAACTTGATCCACTCACTTGTATTCAAAAGGTCAAAGTTGTTGAGGATAATATGCATGCATTATTCAAAGAGTACTTGAAAAATTCAATTATTGATGTTGATATGGTGGAAAGTAGTAGTGGTAGAGGTGATGTTGAAATGATGGATGAAATGATGGATGATATAGAGGAGTATGATATTTTTGAAAGCCAATGAGAACTTGGTTCAGAAAAGACAGAACTAGATTTCTACTTGGAAGAGCCCGTGTTGGTTCGCAAAGGAAATGAAGATTTGGATGTACTTAAATTTTGGAGAGATAATAGAATTAAATATCCAGAGCTTTCATTGATGGCACGTGGTTTGCTAAGTATTCCTATCACCACTGTTGCATCTGAGTCTGCATTTAACATTGGGGTCGTGTTATTGGTAGATATCAAAGTTCAATATTACCCGAGAATAAAGAAGCAAAGTTGTGTTCGTGAGATTGGATTTATGGTCATCATGGTAAAATCTTGTCAATTTTTTAATGAAACACTTTCTGTATCTTGATAATTTGTCTCTAACATATATATTTGTAGCTTCTATTGACTCTGAAAAGGAAGATGGCATTGCAATAGACGTGGATAAAATTGCAACTAAAATATTTAATTAGTTTGGTGATATGTGCATCCTTCAAGTATATGCTTAACTTATTCCTTCTTGTAACTACTCCTCTAGCTATGTCTATGAGAAATTTATCATTTTTGTGTTGGATGGCTGGCTGCTTGTGTATGTATGTAGTGTATTCAGGTGTTCACTTTCTGTATGTCTGGAGTGTGTATATAGTGTATGCAGGTGGCTATTTTGTGTATATAACCAGTGTATGTTGCTTTAAGCCACCAAAAGTATTCAGACACCCCTGATTTCGTAATAGTCTTTCTTTGATTGCTGCAGGTTTACTTCAAGTCTTTCTTTGTTATTTGTGCACAAAGTAGGGACTTTTGAATTTCTAGTTTTTTTAAAATCAGCTATTTGAGTCATTAGTTAAGAGTGGAAGAACTGAGTATTTCTATAAATTCAATAACATATTTGAGCATTTTCCCTTTATAATTCAATTATTCCGTTTCTCAAAACAGACTCGACATGTTTTGGACTGTTTGTATTTCTTGTCATGTTTAGTATGAGTATCATAGCAAATGGGTGAACAAAAGACTGTCCTGTTAGAACTGTCATGGCCCCGAAACTAGTGCCTATCCATATAGAAAATGGCCATTGTGTGCTGGAGAATGGATATGGAAGTCATGGTTGTGGCGTTACATATGTCTCATCAACGCCTATTTGTTCTGTGAGTAATGATTCTGGACATGTCTCTAACAGTTGTAAGCTAATGTTTTATCTATGTCTCTATTCTGGCATATATTACTTGCAGAACTATGTTATGAATCACGATGTAGGAAACTGAGACGATTCTATGACATACTGCTTGTGTACAAAAAGAACTTAAGCGCGTCTGAAATTCTCGAGTTTGATATCAAGCATAGAGAAGATCACATAATCTAGAAAACATAGTACTAAGAATGAAAAACAAAATGAAGAGATGATAAACTGTAGACACTTCAACGATGTACTTCAAGTTGACTTGTGCTTTTCAAATGGATCTTGGTATGTCTGTGGATGATTTTCTATATGTATGGATATGTTTTAGTTTCTAGCTCTGAGGCCTTGCAAAGACAATTGCAACAGCTTTTCCATCAACATGAATATGGTCTTGCTCAAGCTTTTATTGATGCATTACCTGTCTTTGTGTACAAAAAAGTTGTTGATGGTCTTACTAAAGAACTCTTTGATTGTGTTGTTTGTTTGTGTGAATTCTCTGAAACGGACAAGTTTAGATTACTCCCAACTTGCAGCCATGCTTTCCATATCAACTGCATAGATACATGGCTCTAAACAAATTCAGCATGCCCCTTATGTAGAGGAACCCTTTCTGATCCCGAATTCTTAATAGGTTTTGATTTTGATTTTGATAGCCCCATAGAAGAAATGGATGTGCTGGTAATAGAGATCATGTGTTATCTGCTGCTTAGAAAACAATTGACATTGAGGAAGTTGCAGTTGATAAAGCAACCTTTCCTGTTAGACTTGGTAAAGAATATGTTTCACTGATCCAATTGCAGAACTTGATACATTTTATTTGGAAGTTTTGTTATTGTCATATATACAAACAAATGTAGTATTGTTCTGTGGTTTTAAAGTTCATATAATACCACTTGTTTGCTATTTAATATTTTGTTATTGTTTCTACTTAATATCATGTTGTATTGCTACTTATATCGTGTTATTATTGCTACTTAATATCGTGTCGATTTTTAATGTCGTGTTGTATTATTTTTTAATATCGTGTTGTATTTCTACTTGCTACTTAATATTGTGTTGTATTATTCTAAGGTATTGCTTAGATTAAGCGGGTCAAACTGGGCGGGTCATGACCCAACCGGGGTTTTAGCCCATTTGAGCCCAAAGTAAATTTGGGCGGGTTATAACCCAACCCACTTTTTCATGCATCCCATTTTAACCTCTTCAATTTCAGCCCAACCCTCCCATATGACACCCCTAGTGACTAGCATCGTCACTTCCTTCTTCGCTCATTGTTCCACCTGTGATTAGGGCACAACAACAACACCAAACAACAATCTACTACAAACAAACAAGTCCACACACTAACTTCACAAACTGAATTTCTTAGCCATCATTCCTTGGTAGTGACGCCATTTTTTACTACACTCAAATTACTCTCAAACAATTAGAAGAGTAAGTGTTCGTTAGCAATAAAATTACTCAATAAGAGAGTTGTGGTCGAATCCCACAAGGAGTGATATAATGCAATGAAATCAATTAGGAAATTAAGAATGCCAACCAATTTACTGTAGTTATTAGAACAAGTGGGTGGATGACTCCACCAAATTTACTAAAAGGGTTTTTGGTATCAGTTATCATAATTAAACTATAAACAAGGAGCCAAACAAGTAAGAGATGATCTAGGGGTGTGGGATTGGTATTGATGTCAAATAGAGGTACAAGTGTTTGTTGAATAATGATAGACCAATATGGATAAGCTGGGTAATCTTCTTTCGATCTCAAAGCATCATATCATAGAATCTCCTTCCGGTCTCATCTATGTGAACCAAATCAACTCATTAACTTACTAAAATCTCTCTTTCAAGAAGATTCAACAACTAGAATTGAACCACAATTTCTTTTTCGAGCAAACTATAGAAATCAAACCTAAATTGCATGTATCAAGTTATTCACCCACTTCAATTGATCTCTTTCAAGCATCAATCAAAGATATAAATTAGAATTAAGTTTGCAATCTTAACTCATAAATTAACTCCATGTTGTATAACTCAAATTCATGGATGAACAACAATAAAATAGAGCAAGACACAAGACCACTAAATTAAATCAACACCCAACCCCATAACCACACCTCTAGATTTGGGGTTTTAGCCAAGAATCATAAAAAGGAAAGAAATTATACCTATGATATTTTCAGCCATTAATGTATTGATGATAAGCAATAATCTTCAACACCCACTTCAATTGCAACCCTTAATTGTCAATTACAAGAGTATTTGAAAACCCCAAAACTAAGCAAGGAGTCTATTTCTCAATATCCAAAAAAAAAGAGTAAAAAGTGCAGTAGACTAACAATGAATTATGGAAAGATTTCCTTTTTTCTCTTTTGGATTATTTATAGTTTTCACAAAAATTAGTCCAAAATTCTATGTGTGACACACTCGGTGATGTTAGTCGGGATCGCTCTTCTGATTCGATGGATTGTTGTTTGTTCTTCAACTTACCCTTCATTTGCTTTAGATTTCATGTGTTTGAACCTCACTTGGAGAACTCAATTGAGTCAGCCTTTTCCATTCAGCAGATCGCCAATTTATCACCTTGTTTGCCCATTCAGCCTTCATTTTAACTTAAGAGTCTGTTACCTTCGGCGATGGAACTTCTAGATCACCTAATGACTTCGGCAAATCAACATTTCTACTTTGGTTTGCCGATCAACCTTGAATATTTTCAAATGTGCACACTATCACTTTGGGCGAGGTCTATCCTGTTGGGCGATCCACTTTTTTGGTTAGGCGATTATCAGCTGGGAGTTTACAATCCTTTCAATGTTTTTGGGATCTTTTTCATCATTCATCCTTGTCTTGTCCTTTAGCCTTCATAGCTACAAAAAATCAAAAATATCACCAAATAAAGACATAAATAGGTATTGAGAATACTATTTATTGAACTAAAAAGACCTTAGATGAGTGGAAATCTACCACTCATCAATCTTTCAATAGATTAAAGACACTTTTGACTACGGCTCCTATCCTGTCATTTCCAGTGGAATAAAAAGACTTTATTATGTTTTGTGATGCTTTTCACATTCAAGTTTGGATGCTCTGTTGATGCAAGATAAGGATGTTATGGGGTATGATTAAAGGCAATTGAAGGTCCATGAGAGGAACTACCCAAACTAATTTAAATTTGGCAACAGTAGTGTTTGCACTTTAGATCTTCTTATACTATCTTTATGATGTTAAATGTCAGGTGTTCATAGATTATGATAGTTTACAAAATGTGTTTACTCAGAAGGACTTAAATTAGAGGCAGGGGAGGAGTTGTCAAAATACTATGATGTAACTATTCAGTATAATCTAGGCAAAGCCCATGTGGTGGTAGACGCATTGAGCCAGAAGATAGTTAGCATGAGAAGTTTGGCTTACTTGTGGTGTTTAAGCAACCCTTAGAAAGAGAGATTTAGATTCTAGAATCTATGTTCATGCGGTTGTGGGTTTCAGGAAATGGTAACCCTTATCAAGAGAGATTTAGATTCTAGAATGTAAGTTCATGCGGTTGTGGATTTTAGGAAATGGTGGAGTGTTGGCAATATTGAGTTCAAGCCCACATATATACAGAAAATCAAGGCTAAACTATTTGAGAATGAGAATTTAAACAAGCCTAAGGAAAAGGTGGTGTATAGGGAGACTCCGGATGCTACACTGGACGTAAGTGGAGTGCTTGGCTTCAAAGAGAGGATTTGTGCTCCTCGGATTGAAGACTTGGTCCAAAAAGGTATTCGATTCATCCAAGTGTAACCAAAATGTATCTAGATTTGAGGCAACTTTATTTGTAGTCTGGGATGAAAAATGACATATTTAAGTAAGTGTCTAAGTGTAAGAACTGACAGTAGGTAAAGTATGTGCACCGGAGGCCTGCAAGATGTCTTTAAAGGATGCTCATTCCTGAGTTGAAGTGGAAAGGATAGCCATGGACTTTATGCCGGTCTTCCTAAGATTTTGGAAAATTATGATTCCATCTTGGTTAATTGTTGACAGGTTGACTAAATCGGTCCATTTCATTCTAGTTAAAGTAGACTATAACTCTCAACAGTTGGGCAAGATTTATGTCAAAGAGATAGTAAAGTTGCACGGGGTGCCCCTTTCTATCATCTGAGAAGAGGTGCTCAGTTTACTTCTAAATTTAGGGGTAAGTTACATGAAACATTAGGCACTCAGCTCGTGTTTAGCACAACCTTCCATCCTAAAATAGATGGTCAATCAAATAAGATGATTCATGTATTGGAGGACATGCTGAGAGCATGAGTGATTGACAACCACAAAGTCACATTCCAAGACTGTCACGCCCCGAGCTAACCCTGCTGGCATAATCATGAGCATACTAAAGATAAACTGAGAAATAGTTTAATAATAATAAGTAAATCTGAAATGATAGGGAATACCCATATACTAAAAACTAAATATCAAATCTGAGAGTTTAATACAAAAGAATCATCAAACAAAAATACTAAGTTGAATCTAGCTATGTCTGAAAATAGCCTCTAACTGACTAGAAGTGCTGAGACATGCCCCAGCTAAGTCTAGCAAAACTAAAACTAAAAGACTGAAATAATGAAAAGATAGCATGACTATTGTCCTGGGAGAATGAGGACGCATCACTGATGCTACTGAACTGGAGATCGGGAACCGATCTAAGCGTGATCTGGATGCTGAGAATCTGAACCTACATCATAAGAAGATGTAGCACAGAGTATGCGTCAGTACTTGAAAGGTACTGAGCATGCATGATAGAATAAAGTTGAAATAACATATAACTGAACAAAGAAATAAAGCAATGATATAATCTGAACATGATATAGATACTGAATACTGAGCTAACTGAATGCAATGACCAATTTATAACATGCTAAAACTAAATACTAAATGTACTGATAAATGGTCAATGCAATAGAATCTGACTGAACTGTGGAAGCTACTAATAACCGATAATAAAACCACATGAGCTAAATGTGGAGTTTGATGTATACGACCCATCAAGAGGACCCAATACACCCGGCCAAAGGTATAGAGACATACTGGTGTGATCACTAAAATGATGCCCACAGAAGGGACTTACAACCTACGTGGCTCGTAGTTCTGGGACTATATGGGTTACTGACCCTAGTCCAACTCGGTATTATGCTAATCCCAATGGATTAAGTGATTAACACATTATGACTGAATTACTGTGCTATACTGGATAGCTCAAACTGACATGCAAACTGAGAATGCGCATAAATAATTGATAATGACACATTTAAGACTGAGGCATGTATATCTGAAATATCTAGCCTAACATGTGTAATTCAAGAACTAAAGAACTACATAGCTAGGGTTCTGAAATTCATGCAATAAACTGAATATTAACATACTAATCTGATTTGGATCATTCTAACAACTAAGACTCCAATAATCTTAATCATTCAAGAAACTCTAGGTTTAATCATAATAAGTGAATCAAGAAACTGACTGAAAACTAAGGACCTAATGGGTGAAAGGAACCCACTAGTGAAATCTCACATACCTGGTGACGAATTCCATGGAGAAATCTTTTGATTTCGGGGCTGGAACTGATGGAAACTTGTTGCGTTCTTGAACTAAGGTTGGTCGACCTTTTTCTCCTCTCTTGCTTCTAATTTTCTAAGTTTTGATTAATGATTTGACTTAGGTAAGTTCTAGTTATGTTTCTAGGCTTAATATGACTAAAACATCATAATTTAAGGTCTAAACGACATAGTTTAGGGGTCCAACACATAGTGAAAAGACCAAAACGACACTGACTTAAAAGCTGTTGGAGTGACCGACGGACCGTGGTCCTACCTACGGTTCGTCCTGGTCCTTCGTCGTTTGGCTCAGAGACTAGGATCTGTGAACCAAGAATCACGGACCATGGTCCAACCTACGGTCCGTAGGTGCTGGCTATGGGTTGGGATCTTTGGGTTTTCTGGGGACCTTGATCCACGAACCTGGTCCATGGACCGTGGTCCCACCTACGGTCCGTAGGTCCTGGTCGTGGGTCAACCCTTAGCTGAAATTTTTGAGGCTTCTAGGAGGAGGGTTGCAGTGACCATCCACAAACCACCAGCACGGACCGTGGGTCACCCTACGGTCCGTAGGTGGCACCTGTAGCTTCTGAATTTTTGAATTTTTGTCTGTTTCGGATACGGGGTGTTACAAAGACATAATCAAAATAACATTGTGAAGAAGCCCCCTAGAACCTGAAAAGTCATGTATCGAAATATCTATGCAGTCTAGAATGTGGAGATGCAACCCTAAAACAACAATAGTCTAGGTCCAAAAAATGGACTAGAGGGAAAAGAGGAATTCATAGTGGCTCGAAAAAAGCAGCTCTCCCTTGGATTCAGGAAACACTAGTCACAATTGAGGTTGCAAAGCAGCTGTTGAAATATGCCATGTACTGAACAAAAAAAAAGCAAGTGCAGTATCAGTACAGAAAATCCACAGTGTATTGGTAGGATAACCGACAAACTTTAGTTATATGAAAGATGAACATGCAACTACAACTAGTTAAGTAGATAACATGCACAATAACCATGATCAACAACATTACAACAAGCCAATACAGTTCACTTATGGAACCCACACACAAATAATCACATGTACCAGATATGGTACCCGAGCCAACCATTAGTAATTTGTACTAGTGTGGTACTTGAGCCAACCATATAGAGATCTCGTACCAAGCGTGGTACCCAAGCCAATCGAATATATACCAAGCACGGTACCTAAGCCAACCAAGAGATATCATGTACCTGCATGGTACCCGAGTCAACAGTTAATATGTACTAGGCGTGGTACGCGAGTCAACCAGCAATCACATATCACAACAAATAAAAATCAGACTTGTACATCCAAATAAACACATTCATTACATGCAATTGACCACAAATTAATCATTTCAGCTTATTCTCATTCTATTTTCTTAACCATACATTATATAGGTAATACTAACGAAGAATTTAGCAAGAACATATAATATAAATGAGAATCAAACAATCATCATCAGTCTCGAATCAAGACCAGAATGTTATATAGATATTGAGCGTTCCCCTTGTTATGATACCTAGCTTGTTCTTGGTCTACAAACAATCAATATAATACATAACCAGACCTAAACGGCCTAAGAGCCCGTTTGGATTGACTTAAAAAGTGGCCTTTAAGTCAAAAAAACAAAAATTCAAACTTAAATGACTTTTAAGTCAAAAATTAAAAAGTAGGGAGAGTCCTACTTTTGGTTTTTAACATTTTAAAGTCATTTTAAACTTATTTTAAGTTACTTTTAACCTTGCCAAACACTCCCAAAAGCTAAAAATGACTTGAAAGTAGGTTTGATAAACTTTTAAGTCAATTCAAACAGGATCTAAATACACCCGAATATCCTAATCTCAAACCCCTGTCCATTGTCATGATTATCCCACGCAAACCAGGATTTTTCCACCATTAAATTAAATGAAACCCTCTCATATGATCATCACCATATATTCTAAGTCTCTAGAATCAAATTACTAAGCTAGGGGAGTAATTTATTTACCTTTACAGATAATTACGATGGAAAATAGATCAAATTTGCCCTTCCTATCCTATTCTCTTACCTAAAATGTCATTGCCAATTAATTAGAGATTTTGAGAGATTTTCTACATTAACTGTGACTAACCCCGCTATAGCGGCGATGCTGTAATGGGATATCTCACTATAGCGGGAATTAAATCCAATGTTATAGCAGCATGTCACCTGCTATAGAGACTTGTATGGGACATAGACTTGAAAATCCTCCAAAATTAGCCTATTTCATAACACACCTTCAAATCTTAACGTTCCAAACCAACCTTTATCGCAAAGCTCATTATTAGGAGTTCTGTGCATCCAAATTAACTTCCGAAGTCCAGCTGTAATGACGTGTTCCTGTTCGTTATGAAGTTCTGTGCAAGCGGCTCAACCACCGGCCAACCGCCCCATTACTACTACTGTTCCCAAGGTAGTTGGAGCCCCAGGCACTGATGCCTTCTTCTGTCCCCTATTGGGTCCTGTGATAACGGGTATTGAGCATGAGATGTTGACTAAGTTTCTGAAGTTGAAGTCGTCTGTGATCCATGGTTCTGAGAGTGAAGATGCCTACGAGTTCATTTTGGATTGCTATGAGAGGCATTGTACACCAGCATGGAATAGAGTTCGTGACCTTCCAGCTTCAAGGTGAGCCTAAGCAGTGGTGGAGGGTCTATGTGGAATGCAGATCGCCAGTCTTTCCCCCACTCACTTAGACGCAGTTCCATGCTTTGTTTCTAGAAAGGTATGTGCCCCGGACTTTAAGGGATCGTAAGAAGGATGAGTTCATGGATTTGGAGCAGGGTGGTATGACGTTAGCTGCCTATGAGGCAAAGTTTCATGCCTTGTCCAGATATGCTACTCAGTTGGTAACTTCAGAGGAGGAGAGAATCCGTCTATTCGTCAAAGGATTGAACCCTGAGTTACATGTATTGTCTATTTATATGACCTTTGCAGGTAAAAGTTTTAACGATGTGACAGACTTTGTGAAGAAAGTAGAAGGATTTCGACGTGATGGGCAGGCCAAGGCTTTGGCTAAGAAGCCCAAGAGCACAGGTAATTTTCATGGTTCCTACTCCATAGGTTCAAGTAGGTCGACCCTCGCAGCCCGGCCAACTCAGTCAGCCATGCCCGCTTCTACAATTGGTTACTCGAGAACTCCACAGCAAAATCTTATTCAGGATAGTCAGGGATCCGCACCTGCGTCAGGCAGCAAACCATATTTTGACCGCAGTTGCTACAATTGTGGAGAACCTGGACATATGAGGAGAGATTGTCCCCATTCGCGCATGTCTGACCCCGTGTGCAGTAGCAGACCAAAGCAGTGGTACCAAAGGGTAGTGGTAATAATGGTAGAGGGCATCCACAAGGTGGGCGAGGAGGAAATAAGTGAGGTCGTGGAGGCCGGGGAAATCGTAATGCAGGTAGAGGAGCAGTGCAGCCAGGTAAGGAGGTCCCCCGTCAAGATGACAGGGCTCAGTGTTATGACTTTCTGAGCAGCACCAAGGCTGAAATGTCTGATGCAGTGATCACATGTACTATTCTTGTCTGTGACCGGATGGATACTATCTTGTTTGATCCAGGTTCTACTTATTCATATGTGTCAGTTCAATTTGCCTGGGGATTTGATGTGGTTTGTGATGTACTTGATGCCCCCATCTATGTTTCCACCCCAGTTGGAGAGTCTGTTATAGTCACCCATGTCTATAGTGTTTGTTCTGTCTTGTTTATGGGTTTTCAGACTTGTGCTGATTTGGTTATTCTGGATATGACTGACTTTGATATAATCTTAGGCATGACTTGGTTGTCCCTCTATTATGTTGTGCTTAATTGTAATGCTAAGTATGTGACTCTAGAGATCCCGGGGTAGGGAAAGATTAGAGTAGGAAGGGGTGTACAAGCCTAAGCCAGCTAATGTCATATCCTTCGTTCGGGCTAGGAAACTAGTGGGGCGGGGGTGTTTGGCACATTTTGGCTCATATTCGGGATGTTGAGGCTGAGTCTCCTTCTATTGAGTCTATTGTTGTAGTGTCTGAATTCAAGGAAGTGTTTCCTACCGATTTTCCTGGTATGCCTCCGGATAGGGATATAGATTTCTGCATTGACTTGAAACCGGACACTCGCCCCATCTCCATTCCTCCTTATCGCATGGCACCGGTAGAATTAAGAGAGCTTAAAGCTCAAATCTAGGAGCTTCTTGATAAAGGTTTCACCTGTCCTAGTGTTTCCCCATGGGGTGCTCCTGTCTTGTTTGTTAAGAAGAAGGATGGTAGTATGAGGATGTGCATAGACTACTGGCAGTTGAATAGGGTCACCATTTGAAATATGTATTTGTTGCCTCCGATAGATGATCTTTTTGACCAGTTGCAGGGTGCGTCAGTTTTCTCTAAGATTAATCTAAGGTCTGGTTACCATCAGTTAAAGATTAGGCCTCAGATGTACCCAAAACAGCATTCAGAACCCGATATGGGCACTATGAGTTTTTAATTATGTCGTTTGGGCTGACCAACGCCCCTACAGCCTTCATGAGTTTGATGAATGGTGTGTTCAAACCATTCCTGGATTCTTTTATTATTGTCTTTATTGATGACATTTTGGTTTATTCAAAGAGTAAGGAAGAGCATGCCAACCATCTTCGTATTGTTTTTGGTGTTCTTGGAAAACAGAAGTTGTATGCCAAATTTTCCAAGTGTGAGTTCTGGTTGACTTTTGTTGCCTTTTTAGGGCATGTGGTTTCAAATGAAGGAGTAATGGTAGATCCCCAAAAGATCGAAGCAGTCAAGAACAGGGTCCAGCCTAGCTCTGTGACTGAAGTTAGGAGTTTCGTGGGGTTCGCCAGCTACTATCGACGATTTGAGAAAAATTTTGCTTCTATCGCCACGCATTTGACAAGGCTGACTAAAAAGGAGGTGCCTTTCGAGTGGACAGACAAGTGTGAAGAGAGCTTCCAGAAACTCAAGACTCTTCTGACCACAGTACCTATTTTGACACTTTAGGTGGAAGGTAAAGATTTCATTGTTATTGTGATGTTTCACATCAGATTTGGGTGTTGTGTTAATGCAGGAAAGAAATGTCATAGCTTATGCATCGCGTAGCTGAAGGTGCATGAGAGAAATTACCCAACACATGATTTGGAGTTGGCAGCGGTAGTGTTTGCTATCAAGATCTGGCGGCATTACCTTTATGGAGTCAAATGTGAGGTTTTTACTGAGCACCGTAGTCTACAACATATGTTCACTCGGAATAACCTGAATTTGAGGCAGAGAAGATGGATGGAGTTACTCAAGGATTATGATGTTACCATCCAGTATCATCCGGGTAAGGCTAATGTGGTGGCAGACGCACTAAGCCGGAAGACGGTAAGTATGGGTAGTCTAGCTTGCTTGGGTGTGTCCAAGCGACCCTTGGCCAAGGAGATTCAAACTTTGGAGTCTAAGTTCATATAGTTGGGCATCTCAGATAAAGGTGGGGTGTTAGCTAGCATTGAGATTAGGCCCACATTCATTGAGGAGATCAAGGTCAAGCAGTTTGAGGATGAGAGTTTGAATGAGCTCAGAAAGAAGACTAGTAAGGCACAAGATATGGTTCTTCATGGGGGAGGTGTGCTCAGTTTTAAGGGAAGAATTTGGGTTCCTCGACTGGATGACTTGATTCAGAAGATGTTGTCAGAATTCTATGGTTCGCGGTATTTCATTCATCTGGGTGTGACCAAGATGTACCGAGATTTGAAACGGCTTTATTGGTGGCCTGGCATGAAGAAACACATAGTTGAGTTTATGGCTAAGTGCCAAAACTGTTAGCAAGTAAAGTATGAGCACCAAAGGCCTGCAGGTTTGCTTCAGCGAATGCCAATTTCGGAATGGAAGTGGGAAAGGATATCGATGGATTTCGTGGTTTGTCTCCTCAAGACTTTGGGAAAGTTTGATTCCATTTGGGTGGTGGTTGATAGACTGACTAAGTCAGCCCACTTCATTCCAGTCAGAGTAGACTATAACGCTCAGCAATTGGCTAAGTTTTATGTGAAAGAGATAGTGAGGCTGCATGGGGTGCCCCTTTCAATCATCTCAGACCGTGGTACGCAGTTCACATCGAAGTTTTGGGGAAAATTGCATGAGGAGTTGGGCACTCAACTCACTTTTAGCATAGCCTTCCATCCACAGACGGACGGACAGTCAGAGAGAACTATTCAAGTGTTAGAGGACATGTTGAGGGCATGTGTGATTGACTTTGGAGGGCATTAGGATAAGTTCCTACCATTTTGTGAGTTCTCCTATAATAACAGTTACCACTCCAGCATTGACATGGCACCGTTCGAGGCACTTTATGGGAGGAAATGTAGATCACCCATAGAGTGGTTTGAGGCTGGAAATGTGAAACCTTTAGGGGTTGATTTGGTGAAAGAGGCTCAGGATAAGGTGAGAAGTATCCAAGCTAAGCTTCTAGCAGCCCAGAGTCGACAGAAAAAGTATGTAGACTGCAAGGTAAGGTCCATGGCCCTGACCTTGTGATCTGCATACTCCTTTTGTCTGCTTTGAGGTACTCATTTTGTCTCTGCTTTGAGCTACCAGTTGAGTCTATCGCTAGACGGAATCTCTAGAGATATTGTCTTAGAATTACAATTTAATATAACATGATAATGATACCACCAAATCATACCCAAGATTAGATCAAAAACCATCACAAAGCAAGAATGATACACATGGATTACAACTATAGACTTCCCAAACGGGGTGGAAACATGAATGGGGTTTATCAAGAATATCATAAACTAGATTCAGACACAAGTAAATTTAACAGATACCCAAGAATAATTGGGTCCCAGATTAAATAAAACAAAAGCCATATGTTCATAGACAAGAATAGTACATGTGATCATTACATCGGATGCCTCAGCCTCGAACTCGCCTAGGAAGACATAAAATTGAGCTATATCCTCAGTCTGAGCGACACCTTCAATTGGTTTCGTCGCACCCCTTACCGTATAATTTCCTCTACCCTTACGGCCTCCTTGGTTATTACCTCACCCGCCCTGATGTCCCTTTCCATTGCCACCCCCACCTTCTAGAACTACATTAGTCTACTACTGCATCAGGTTACCTATATGTTTAAAAGGGCATTATCTCTTAAAGTGACCATAATTACCACATTTCAAGAAACCTCGATCAAAAGATGGTCTACTGACAAAAGAAGAAGAAGCTCCTTGTCCACTAGGAGCCTAAGTTTGTTAAGTGGCCCCAGAATGGCCACATGTAAAAGCCAGCAGGGGTGAATGAATATAATGGATTGAATAGCTCCGCTGAATGGGACCTCTAGAATAAGATCCACTAAAATTATGTATACTCTTGTATTGTTTGGTCAGCACGTTAACCTTACAAACCTGTCTAACCCCTCCAACTTCTTCACATAATTAGTTATCATATTAAAGCTCTTCCCTCCAGAAGTCATATGCACCGATAAAACTTGTAACTCAATGTTCAAACCTTTCACATACAGACAAATTCTCTCCTCCTCAATGCCCAAAAGTTGGGTATCATAACAAGACAAAGCAAAAAACTTAGCCTCGTAGGCTGCAACAAGCATGCTACCCTACTCAAGTGCCAGAAACTCATCCTTTTTGTGATCCCTGAGTGTACGAAGCACATACTTCTCTAGAAAATAGGGCATGAAACTGGGCCCAAGTCAGCAGAGGCCAAACAAATGAACAACACTCCACATGAGCCCTCCACCATTGCTTAACATCCCTTACATATGAAAAGTAACAAACTTCACTCCATGATGATGTATAATACCTAGCTTATGCAACCCCTCGTAACGATCTAAGATAAACTCAAAAGAATCCTTATTCTCAGTATCATGAAACAACAGAGGCTTCAGCTTCAGAAACTTAGAAGCCATTTGGATTAGCTTTAAAAACAACTTTTTAAAGTACTGCAAGTTATTTCAAAAATAAGTAATTATACGTTTGGATAAAAGTGTTGCAGTTAAAAAAAAGTTGTTGATGTGTTTGGCAAATAAGTGTTGTTAAACAACCTTTTTTTATCAAAATATTTGAAATACCCTTAAAGTTGTTAACATTATAAAAAGTTAATTAATTTAAGATTTTTATTTCTAAAAAAAAAAAAATCAAAATTAATTTATATTTCAATTCAATTCCAATAACTTACTATTTAAGTTAATTTTTTATGCACAACTTATTTTAAATTTTAAAAATATATAATTTGAATAGATCACATGAAAGAATTAAGATTTATTTTTAATTACATACATAAGTAATAATATTTACCTATCATTCACATATTTTTTTATATTAACAAATCATTTATAAGAGGAATATAAATTTATTATTTAAGTTAATTTTATATGCACGATTTTTTTAAAATTTTGAAAATATATAATTTGAATAGATCACATTAAAGATTTAAGATTTCCTTTTAATTACATTCATAAGTAATAATATTAGTCTATCATTCACAAATTTCTTTATCATTACAAATTATTTATAAGAGGAATATATATATGTACATATATATATATATATATACTAGTTTTTTGACACGTGCATTGCACGTGATTACCAATTCCAAAAATATATGTTATGGTAAATAGTATCTCTTATTTAAGAGAAGATTTAAATAATAAGCTTAGCAAAAAATAATATTGCAGATTCTTTTGTGAATGTTCAGCGTGGATCGTCATATATATCTCTTATTCACGCAAACCTACGAAGATAGTCAATGAGAAATTTTATTAGTTAAATACAATAATGTAAACATATTAAAATAATATATTTTGAAGTTAGAAAATCTTGTTAACTTGATAATACATTTGTAACGTGTATAATACTTTAATTTAAATACAAATACCTATCCAAATATAAATATATATTTGCATTAATGAAAATATTTATCTCATAAAATTAACTATTAAATAAATAATAAAAGTTAAACTAATACAAACTTCAAGTAGCGTTATTACAAGTCATATAAACTTTTCTTCATCTAAAATACTGAAATATTAAGGAATAGTAAATAAGTAAAACAAAAGGGCGATGTTTATATTGTAATAACTATTTTAAAGCAAACTTCATGAGAGTATAAATCACATAAGTAGCATTGATAAATAAAGTCATTTTTTTGTCTTGAGCATCAAAAATAAATCGTGACAATTCTTTATATTTTGGAAAAGATATTCAGAAGCATATTCTCTACATCTCAAGAGAAATTGTTGACAAAAATAAATAAATCTAGACTACATCATGTTAATTTCATATTGGAACATTACATACTAATGTATATATTAAGCAAAAAAATAATTATTATATCATCAAAATTATTTTCCTCAAGTACTCGAGTTTATGGAATATACCCTCTTAGGATAGAACGACTTACTTCACCAAAATAGTGGTACCTCATATTCCGCTAAACTTCGAACTAACTCAACGACGATAAATCACAAAAAAAAAATTTAAAATGCAAGAAGTAGAGTAGAAGATTAAAAAAATTGTGGTTGAAAAATGAGAGGAAGCCCCTCTATTTATAATCAACAAAGAGTAGTATGAACAAATATTTTTTGTGTCTTATCTGAAAAGTCATGACCTTTTCCAGAAGTCACAACCCTTTGGAAAAGTCACAACTTATTGAAAAAGTCACAACTCTTTGGAAAAGTCACAACTTATTGAAAAAGTCACAACTTATCGAAAAATCACAACTTATCGAAAAAAGTCACAACTTATCGAAAAAGTCACAACTCATCGAAAAAGTCACAACTCAGCGAATAAGTCACAACCTAAGTTAGGGATATTATAGTAATTTAAGATTAAAACTAGGAGTTCATGTTTTTAAGGTAATATATAGAAGATATATATATGCACACACATATTCATATTTAAAAAAAAAGATGGTTTGGTTCACTTTGTTATATCAAAAATGGCCATATCCAATAAGTATCACTTTGTTCTTCTATATTTCTTTCTATATTGTTAATGCTTGAGTTTGTGCCAAATTCGGAGTCAACCGATAAAACATATCTCTCATTCTCAGATGTTTGAAATGCATCATCCATATTCAATTTTTTAAATATAATTGTGAATGGCCATAGTAGAAAGTATGATGTCCCTTTGAGTGTCAATGTTATAGTAAGGCATATCTCACAAAATATACCACCTTACTTTCCAAACACCAAATGTACGCTCTACTATATTTCAATGTGTCCACTTGGCTCTTGCAATTGTCTTGTTGCACCACGATGAAAGTCAGGAAGATGATATCTCACATTATCTCTATAACGATCCAAAAATACAAGTCGTGATGGCACCTATGTTCCAAACCGATAGGTAAGCCAATCCAATAATTTAACCAATTCAACTTAAAACGTGAAGAGGTAAGTAGCGAACAAATATCTCAAATACTAAGTCAAAAAAATAAAGTGCAAAAAACTGGCATACCACCCAAGATTTAGTATCATGAGTACATGAGCTTCTACAGTATGAGACAAGTCCAAAATAAATGACAAGCCTACACGCAAGAAAGACTTTGTCTGAATACTAAGACAACAAAATAAATTCAGAGAAAAATAAAGCTTTGGGCCACAAATAGCCAAGCATCTCACCACAACTTCAAGGTGATCCAACTCAGAACCAAATAGCTCCATGAAGTGTGCTCATACTCAGAATCTAATTTGCACTATAAAAGATTACAACAAGTGTAGTATGAGCAGAGGCGAATCCGGGATTTAGAGTCTCTGGGTGCCAAGTAAATTCTTGAGCAAATTAATTTAGGTGTTGAGTCAAATTATTTGTCTTGTCGGTCTATATGACAAACCAAACAACAAAATATGAACAGTAATAAGATGACATTTATGTATTTATACATATATACTACAAATTCGCAGCCCACATTCGATTGAGAGCATGAAGTGAACAAAGTTAAAAAATTTAGTGAATTATGAAAGTATTGAGTTGATAACTCAAATATAGACAAAGAAAATAGATGAATCGGAGAGATTGGGCAAGGGAGGTTGATACTTGGAGAAGAAGACGGACATAATTTTCAATTTAAAGAGAAAGAACAAATTATTATTTTTTAACTTTTATATCTTTAAAAAAATATTAAGTAACTAATAAAAAATAAAAGAAAAGTCAATGATTAGTAAATTAAATTAGTCAAAAATAATTGTTTATTAAAACTTAATAATAAATCAATAACAATTAGAAAAAACAAAAAAGGGTTTCTTTGTTAGTGATGACGGTGTCTAACTGTCTATTGTCTCGACTCTCATGCAAAATTTTTTTAAAAAAAAGTCAATCAGCGGGATTTGATCCCGTAACCTCCTTATAGGAATGATGGCCCTCCGCCACTAGCACCACGAAGTGATTTGGTTCATTGGGTGTCAAGTTTACAATATATATGTATGTAGTATATATGTCTACCTATATGTATAGAGTTTCCGTCGACGTTTGTGGGTGGCATGGCACCCCCACGGGCCTTAATAGATCTGCCCCTGAGTATGAGTACAAACCATGTGTACCCAGTATGTATCATAGAACGAAAACAAAAAAGTAGTGATAGGAGTATATAAAAAATCATCTTTTTATTTTAGAAGTTTACGTTACACTTATCAGCCAAGTTTCATCAAATAGGAATAATCAAATGTCACGAAATGTCCAAACAGCAATGAAGCACATAATTAAACAAGAATGAAGGATGTAATGAAATGAAATGCAATGAAACACCATGAAATGATATGTCTCATATTCCAAGTATTCTTTCTTAACCATGTATATATGATACTTCTCAAAAATACATCGAGAGTTTGTGACCCATGGGGGACTCCGAGGTTTATATATTGATACAGACCGAGTGTCTGTGCGGATGATCCCAATGCACTATCATAAAATCAAAAAATCCCAACACAGATGACCTCTACTATCCTAACATATAATCATAAATCAATCTAAATATGGGTGATCTCCACATGTCAAACCTTTACTTATACTCAATCTCATATCAATGCATGTGCACAATATAATATCAATAAAAGGGGATGATGAAGCATCTCAGTAAATTCAAATGTCACAATAACATATAATCACCTCAATTATCACAAATATACGGGTACAATAAAGAAACACAACCACACAAAGAAACCAAGTCACTAATACATCAATTAATGCCCATATGCTTTGACATTCTCATATTACAATCTATCATACTATAGTAATAAACTTTCCCTTTAATAACACTGCTACTCGTATCATTGCTCGTCACACCATTGGTACAAGAACCCCATCTTTCGCTCCTACCCATTCTCTATTCCATTTTTAATCTTTAATTAGAAAATGTTCCTCAACGAAGTCTAGAAAGTCTTAACATACCACAAAAGTTGAACATGTCCCACCAATCCTTAAGATCTCATTTTTCCCTTTTGTAAAGCTTTTGAACATTCCCAATATATCAAATATAAGTCCGTTGACACCCACATTTCTATACTAGTTCCGGCTCAAAAAATGGGTCAAAACGTCATTTCGAGCCACCAAATTCGAATCAAAAATTTTCTTTCAGAATATGTTCACCCATGATAAAATAAATTTGCATGCAAAGTTTTAGCTAAAACGGATTGCTATTCGACCCCCAAATAAAGAATTTGTTCTAAGATCCTAGGGCTATATTTTCATAATTCAGCCCAAATTCTACAAGTTTCTACAATAAAAATCTATTCATAATCACATAAAAGTTTAATGAAAAGGAAGAGAATCATCACCTAAATGATTTGGGGTGAAAATCTCAATTTTTTCTTTCCTTTCCCTTCTTTTTCTCCCTTTATTTTCTTTTCTTCTATTGCGCTAACTGTTGCTACGAACAAAAGCAACAACATTATCCCTTCTTCTTTTTTTCCAATTGGCCGTAGCCCCTTTTTTAATTATTTTTTTCTCTTTTGGGCTTGCCCTTTTATTTTCCTCTTATTATTTAATAAAACTTAAATAACTCTTAATTTATTTAAATATTGCATCACTCATTCCCGCAAGTCATAAATCACATATAAAAGCTATGAGAAGGGTCAAAATTAGAAATACATGTAAAATTCATAAAATTATTAAGAGGGTCGTTACATCATCCACCACTAAAACACATATTCATCCTCGAACGTAAAGAGAAAGATAGTACCTGGAGTATCAAATAGTTGAGAATATATTATATGTATGTTGGACCAGTGATGGACCTACAGTAGGTAAAGTGGGTTCATATGAACCCACTTCATTGAAAAATAATATTGTATGTATGTTTATTTAATTAGTATTTAAACTTTTGTAGGTATATATTAAATTTTTACTCCAGTAGCACAAGTGCGACGCCTAGCCTAGCAGTGAAGAGGGTACAATATTTTTCCAGCCAACCCAAGTCTGAATCTCGCTTGCCACATTTCAGCATTAATTCATGTTTTTAATATATAAAACGTCTAGACACTTTTATCCTTTTAACTAGGTTTAACTTTTGTCCTTTTAGTTTCTTTGAAACTATAAAAGGTACAGAAGTCTTTTACTTTAACATTTAAAAGTCCAATAGTCAACAACTTTTATGCTTTTTGTTGTTAGTTTCTTTTAAAATGCTTATTGTTACGTTATTATTATATACCTTAATAGTAAAAATTAGAACTCAACCAAAAAGGTACAAATCCCTATTATTCCTCAATTCTCAAAACCTTTGTCTTTTTCTTTGTTGAACGCTTGGACCTCTCTCGCTTTCTATCCCCAAAAATTTGAGCGATTATTTTTGTTGAAGTAAGAAGACTCTCTCCGTCTCTCAAATCTCGCATCAATAGCTATATATATATATAAACAAGTGAACCCTAGGCCCGCCTACGTGACGCCACCACAAACCAGGATTCCCATTTAATTTATTTCTTTTCAAAACTAGCCTTTTCCTTTCATGAAAAGTTGTGACTTTTATTAAAAGTTGCGACTTTAATGACGAGTTAACGACTTTTATGAAAAGTTGTGACTTTTATGAAAGTTGCAACTTTATGAAGAGTTGCAACTTTTATGAAAAATTGCGACTTTTATGAAAGGTTGTGACCTTTCCGAAGGGTTACAACTTTTCCAAATAGTTGTGACATTTCTGATAAGGCACAATAAATCACACTACCCTTTGTAGTCTATAATTAGAGGAATTTCTTCTCTTCTTCTTCTTCTCAATTAAATATTTGTGGACTTTGATCCTATTGAGCGGTTCACTGACATCATTGCTTATGTTACAGATACTGGTATGTATTTTTACAGTCATTAATATATACTTATGTTATAACGATAAATGATAAAATGTTACAATTTTCATTTTCATTTACATTATTAATGCTTGTTACTATGTAATCTTTTCTGTAAGATAATATAGCTTTTAAATTTTAATGACATATAGGTTTTAAGTATTATTTTATAAATTTTGTGATATTAAATTCCCTTTCAAGGCGCGGGTAATTTTACTAGTATATATATATATATATATATTGGGTATTATTTCTATGTATTCATTTTTGAAATTAAGGTTATAATTATTTTGTTTAATATTTTGTTTTGATTTGTGAAATATTGAGTGAGGAGAAATCATTCATAGTATTTTTTTTATCTTCTTAGTTTATATTGATAAATTGAAATTCCATTTATTTAACAATGTTTTTAAATTATTTTTTAATTAGAATTTTAATTTGGTAATACAGGTTCAAAATCAAATGAAGAGATTTTTCTCTCCTATATCCTCCAAGTTTCCACAATCAAGTTCATCCGCTCAAAATGCTCCTCGAGTGGAAGAAAACAAAAACCAATTAGAAGAAACTCATCATTCTGCTAAAATCAAGGCGTAGATTTGGATTCTTTACCGACGGATACAAAGAAAAGGATATCCATTCGAGGCTATCATCCGGATGAACGTGATGAGATTAGGCAAGCATATATCCAAAGAGGTCCTCATCAACCTCGAATTTGCAAATTTCCTCAAAGTGATATTTATGAATTTAAATGTCATTTTAATAGCATATGGTTTGAAAATATCATGATTGGTTGGAGTATAGTGTGACCGAAGATTCATCTTATTGTTTGTATTGTTATTTATTTCAAGATGAAAGCATTCATCAAGGTGGAGGCGGAACATTTTCAAGTATAGGGTTCAATAGTTGGCACAAAAAGAAAAGATTATATATGCATATTGGTAAGTCAAACAATGCTCATAATCAGGCAAAGAAGAAGTGTGAAGATTTAATGTGACAAGAACAATCAATTCAAGCCGCATTTGTTAAGCTATCCTATCAAACCAAGCTTGAGCACAAAATTTGTTTAAAGGTTTCAGTTGAAGAGGTGAGACTTCTCTTGAATCAAGGATTGGCATTTCATGGACATCATGAAGACGAATCATCACTAATAAAAGGTAACTTTCTTGAAATTATTTCATAGTATGCGAAGCGGTGTAATAAAATTAGTGAACTTGTATTGAAAAAGGCTCCAAGAAATAACCAGTTGACTTCTCATAAAATTCAAAAAATATATTGTCACTACATGTAAGCTTGAAACAATTAAAGCTATTATAGAGGATCTAAATGGTGAAATTTTTTTATTGTTAGTTGATGAATCTTGTGATATATCACGTAGGGAGAAACTAATAATTGTTTTGCGTTATGTTGATAGAGAGGGTCTCTGGTGGAATGGTTTATATGAATTATTAATGTTCATGACACTAGTGTTTTATGTTTGAAAGAAGCAATTGTTAACTATATTGCTCAACATTCTTTGAGTTTATCTTTTATACGGGGACAATGCTATGATGGAGCTAGCAATATGCAAGGGCGTCTAAGTGGCCTTAAGTTTTTTATTCAACAAGAAAGTAGATCAGCTCATGCAATTCATTGTTTTGCTCACCAACTTCAGTTAACTCTTATTGGGGTACCAAAAAATGTCTTCAAGTCGGAGAACTTGTATTGTTGGTTTCTAATGTCTTAAATGTATTGGGAGGTTCTTTTAAACGTATGGATGAATTTAGAGAATCTCAAGCAAAAAAAAATCAAGATTGAAAGTGATAAGGGATTGAATCAAGAACTTGATTTGCTAGAGCTGCCAATTATAATCGGTGGGGTTCACATTATAAATCTTTCAGGAACTTTATTAGTATGTGTTGGCTCTATTACTGATGTTCTTGATACTATTGTTGTTGATATTAGATCTTTTGAAGAAAAAGCTAAAGCAACATGATATTTTAAATTTTGTCGAACATTTGAGATTCCTTTCATATTGCATTTAGTGAGAGATATTTTAGCGATCACAAATGAGCTTAATGAATCTTTACAAAAGAAAGAACAAGATATTGCAAATGTCATTCTACTTTTAAAGTGGTGAAGAAACGATTGCAAGATTTAAGGAATGAAGGATGGAATCCACTTGTCGAGAATGTGTCTACATTTTGTGGCAAGTATGATATTTTGATACCTAATTTTGATGAGTTCTATGTTAATTTTGAAAGATCTCGACGTAAAGTTATTGAGTATACTATCTTACATCACTATCATGTGAAAGTATTTTTTAAGATTATTGATTGGCAGCTTCAAGAACTCAATGATCGTTTTAATGAGGTTAGAACAGATTTGCTTATTGAAGTTGCTTGTCTGAATCCAATTGACTCATTTTCTAGTTTTGACATCAAGAACATATTGAGAATGGCTGAATTATATCCCGATGATTTTGGTGAAAATGTAATGGTTACTCTTAGGAATCAGATAGAGACTTATATAGTTGATGTCCGTGATGTTGATAAAAGGTTCTTCAATCTAAAAAGGCTTGGTGATATTTCTGAAAAACTAGTTAAGGTAAAGAAACATTTAAATTATTCTCTTGTGTTTCGCCTTATAAAATTTGTGTTGTTCATTGCTACTGCTACAGTTTAAAGAGCTTTCTTGGAAATGAAGTTGATCAAGAGTGAATTGCAAAATCAAATGGATGATGATTTCATGAGTAATCGTATGGTGCTGCTTTATGTAGAGAAAAGGATATTTAATACTATTTTTTATGAGAGTATTATGAATAGGTTTCAAGAAATGAAAACTCGTAGCATAGAATTGTAATGATATATTTTAATTAATCAAAATGTTTTGTTTTCTTTTTTGCTTATTTATTTTTTATATCTTGAACCCACTTCGTGAAAATCTTGGATCCGCCATTGTGTTGGACTTCAACCTTTCAAGTGGATTTCTAACCTGCCTATACATAATAACTATAGGACCTTCCTCAAATGTTAAATTCTTGGTCGAACTCTATTGAGTCACATTGAATCAAATGACAACTATTAACACAATACTTCTTCAACATAAAAACATGGAAAATCAAATGAACAACTGATAAGTCTTGTGGCATATCCAACTCATAATTCATTTCTCCAAAATGTAGAAGTACCTCAAACGGATCAATGAATCCAAGGTTGAGTTTGTCCTTTTTTCCAAACATCATAACACCCTTCACGGGAGATACTTTCAATAAAAGTTTCTCTCCAATCATGAACTTCGGATCACAAATCTTTCAATCCGCATAACTCTTTTTCTCTTGGGATATGAGAAATCTATTTTGAATCAGCTTGAACTTATCTAACAAATTTCTCAAAGATCAATGTCCTAAGGTCTAACCATGAATGCTTCAAATCAACAAATCGAAGAATAACATCTTCTATCATACAATGTCTCAAATAGGACCATCTGGATGATGAAATGGTAATTATTATTACAAGAAAATTCTTCACTGACAATAATTTGGCCTAATGAATTCCCAATCAATCACACACATATGTAACATATCCTCTAACACTTGAATAAACCATTTAGACTAACCATCTATCTATGTATGAAAATTATGCTAAGCTCTACCCGAATACCCAACACATTATGCATAGACTATCAAAAATTAAATATGAACTAATTAAATCTGTCTGAAATGATGAAAATAGACACACCATGAAAATAAATTATCTTTTGAATGTAAATTCTAACCAAAATCTTTGTATGTATGAAGTCTAAACCAACCAAAAGTAAGCTTATTCGATCATTCTATCCATGATAAGTCAAATATCACTAATCTTTCTCAAAATCTTTGTCAACCCTATCACAAAATTCATGAAAATTCACTCCAACATTCACTCATGTATATACATCTTATGAGTCTCACCACCTAATCTCTGGTGCTTATACTTTACATGCTGGCAGTTCAAACATTGAGAGGTATACTCTATAATGTCTCTCTCCATTCAATATCACCGATAATTCTTCGAATCATAATACATTTTCACTACTCCTCAATGAATAGTATATCTATAATTATAAATCTCTTTCATAAGTAACTTGGTCAAAATAGCAATTCTTAAAAGACAAATATGATTCTTCATTCTTAAAACACATTTCGAATCTAACATTTCAACTTTATAATCACCCTTTAACACCTTGTTTTGAATTATATTCAATTTCTAAACTTCGAACTGTCTAGCCTTGATCTAATCCACTAGAAAGGACTGTACCTCAATATACGAAACAATCATATCAGGATCTGAAATATCAAGTCTCATAAATCTATTAGCCAAGTATTGAACATCTATTCCACTTGCAATAAAATCAAGTTGTTCATACTAACTAACTTCTGACTCAATGCATTTGCTACTATATTTGTCTTGTTCAGGTAATACAAGATAGTAATGCCATAATCCTTAAGCAGTCATAACCATCTCCTCTGCCTCAAATTTAGATCTCTCTTACTAGAAATATATTAAATACTGTGATAATTTGTAAACACCTCACATTGGTGTCTAAGTAAATAATGCCTTCAAGTTTTCAAATTTTTTTTATCATGATCAACTCTAAATAATGAGTAGGACAGTTATTCTCCTACACCTTCAACCATCTCAAAATATACGTTATTATCTTACTTTTTTACATCAAAACATTCTAACGATTAACCCGTGAAATATTATAATACTTCATGAACTCTTTATCTTTCATTGATAAGGTCAAAATCAAGTATGAAGTCAACAATGTCTTAAGTTTTTGAAAGCTCACCTCACACTCCTCAGATCATTGGAGAGTCAAATTCTTCTAGGTTAGTTTTTTCAATAGAGACACAATAAAAGAGAAGTCATCCAAATTTCATTTGTAGTAACAGGTCAAACCCACAAAACTCTTATCTCAAAAGGTGAAGTAGACCTATCTCAATACTCTTCTCATCTACCATAATATCATTCTTAGTCACAATAAGCTCAAAGATGTCATGAAACTGAGCTAGAACTCACACTTAGAAAACTTTACATAAAGTCACGCTTTCTTCAAAAATTATAGAGCATGATTCTCAAAGTCTATTCATGCTTCTCTATTACGATAGTAGATCAAAATATCGCCAATGAAGATTATACAAAGAAATTCAAATAGGGAATGGACACTCCATTAATCAACTCCATAGATGTCGTTGGGGTGTTAGTCATCACAAAACTCATAATTAAGAGCACATAATGTCATAAGAGGTCTTGAAGGCTATCTTAAAGATATCCCTCGTCCTAATCTTGAATCGATAGTATTCAACTCTCAATTCAATTTTTGAGGTTATCAAAACTCTTAGACAAGTACTCAATAAATGAAATATTATATTTTTCCTTAATAATCACTTTGTTAAAAAAATTATAGTCAATGCACACCCTTCTTTTTCACAATTAAGACTAGAAAAATTCAAGTAGAAATACTTGGTCGAATAAAACCACTTACTCAAAAAGTCTTATTACTATTCTTTTAATTCTGTTAGAGAGTTCCAATTAAAAGTAATAGAAATGAGCTAAATTCCCAGCTCTGAGTCAATACTAAAATTAAAATCGATCAAATGAAACACCTCCAAAAACTCTTTCGTCACTGATACTGATTCTAAAGGAGAAGTATCGATAGTCATATCATGAATATAAGTCAAATAGGTGAGATATTCTTTCTCAATCATACATTGGGTCTTTGATAATGATATTACCTTCCTCGGATAGATACTAAGGGTGACCTACCATTTTAGTTTAAGAATATCAAACATATCTAAGGTCATTTTCTATGCGTAACATTCTAGAATTGCATAATATGGAAATAGTCGATATGTATACTCAATGGGATATCAACATTTAGCATGTTTGAAATAATTAAGTCTATCCATATATTGTATGCTACCAAATCAACAATTTAAGATCGATGTAATCGATCCACCACTAAGAATCATTTAAGGGTGTTTGAATACGTACAAACATAGAAGGAAAGTCACAAAACATATCCATATCTGAAACAAGGTACCTAAAGGAAAGTAGATCGATAGTCGAAATAAAATTATAAAAATTGAGAGCATACTGAACAATACTTGGGACAATCTTGGTTACTCCAATAAAGTTAGTTATTTGTTGATATAATATTTCCAACCACCAAAATATTAGTCCATGAATTGTATGGCGATCCTTTCCCACTAGACACACGTCTCTATGAATGTTCCCACATAGTTTCATACAAATCTTATAGCAAGTTCTACCATCTATACTTCATCATAAATGACGACCTCTTAAATTTTTGCTATTTCTCAACTTCTCATTGTAGCATGATCATGATTACTATGCTCTTACCTAATCGATTGATCCTCGTAAAATTACATTTGATATCATAGCATCCTATTATACCCTTTTAATATTAAATTATTGATCTATTAGTGATATATCTATACCATGAGATTGTCGTAATAAATACCAACAAAGTTGAAACATTTTTATCAAAATTACACCTCGAGCAAGTCATTTTTACTATTTCTACCCTTCTCAATTGATATATTCAAAGTCGCAATGCTTATTACTTAGTCATCATACTAGTCATATCACTACATCTCACACTATACCACATAACATCATTAATATCACTAACATATGAATTCGAGAATGTCTCATCACTATTGGCGAGAGAATGAAATAATGGAGTTTATATCTTAAATCGAACCACATACACATGATAAAAAATGAAAGAATAGAAGTTTCCTAAAGTCCCATAGCCTCTCGAAGATAAGTATGTCTCCGCATCGATCTGCAAGACTCTACTAGACTCAGCTCTTGTACTTGTGAGACCGATGAACCTAGGGCTCTGATACCAAATTATCATGACTCAAAAACACAAGTTGTGATGGCACCTATGTTCCCAATCGATAGACAATCCAACCCAATAATTTAACCAATTTAACTTAAAACGTGAAAAGGTAAGTAGCGAACAATATCTCAAATACTAAGCCTAAAAAAATAAAATTCAGAAAAATTGACATACTACTCCGAGATTCAATGTCATAAGTACATGAGCTTCTACAATATGATACAAGTCCAAAAAAAAATGAAAAGCCTAAACGTAAGAAAGACTTCGTCTGAATACTAAGACAACATAATAAATTCAGAGTTAAATGAAGGTGTGGGCCGCAGAATAGACAAGCAACTCACTACAACTTTAAGGTGATCCAACTCAGACCCAAAAAGCTCCTTGAGGTGCACACATACTCAAAATGTAATCTACACCACAAAAGAGTGCAAAAAGTGTAGTATAAGTACGAAACCACGTGTACCTAATATGTATCATAGACCGACAACGAAAAAGTAGTGACATGAGTATATAAAAATTATTTTTTTATTTTACAAGTTCATGTTACACTTATCAGCCAAGTTCCATCAAATAGAAATAATCAAACAAGAAATATCCAAACAATAATGAAGCACATAATTAAATAAGAATAAAGCATGTAATGAGATGTAATACAATGAAACACCATGAAATGATATGTCTCATATGTCAAGTACTCTTTCTCTCAACTGTATATACATGATACTTCTCAGAAATACATCGAAAGTTCGTGATCCATGGGGGACTCGCGATGTCCATATACCAACACAGATGATACGGATGATCTCAACACACTGTCATAAAATAAAACAATCTCCAGCACAGACAATCTCCATATGCCCAAATTATAATCATAAATCAATCTGAATACAGATGATCTCCATGTGTTAGACCTTTACTCATACTTAATCTCATGTCAATTCATATGCACAATATAATATTAATAAAGGGGATGATGAAGCATCTCAATAAATCAAATGTCGCTATGATATATAATCACCTCAATTATAAAAGAATATATTGTTTCAATAAAGAAACACAACCACACAAAAAAAACCATGTCACCAATACATCAACTAATGCCCATATACTTTGGCATTCTCAAATTACAATCTATCATACTATAGTAATAAGCTTTCCCTTTAATAACACTAGTACTCATATCAATGCCCGTCACACCATCGGTATGAGACCTCATCTTTCGCCCTTACCCATTGTCCGTTCCATTTTAATCTTTAATTAGAAAATGTCCTTCAATGAAGTCTAGGAAGTCTTAACATACCTTGAATGCCGAACACGTATCATGATCCTCAAGATTTGTCTTTTCCTTTCGTAAAGCTTCAAAATTCTAATCTATCAAATATACATTATTCGTAAGTAAACAAGTCTGTAAACACCCATATTGCTATATTTAGTTCTAGCTCGAAAATCGGGAGAAAAAGTCATTCTGAGCCACCAAATTTGAATTTGAAATTTTCTTTTAGATTATATTCACCCATGATAAAATAAACTTACATGCCAAATTTCAGCTAAAACAAATCGTTATTTAACCTCCAAATCAAGATTTTGTTCTAAGAATCCTAGGGCTATATTTTATTAATTCAGTATAAATTCTACATGTTTCTACACTAAAAAATTGTTCATAATCACATAAAAATTTCATATAAAAGATGAGAATAATCACCTTGATGTTTTGGGATGAAATTCCTATTTTTCTCTTCTCTTTTTCTTTTTCTTTTCTCGCTTTCTTTTCTTTTTCTCCACTGCATAATTTTTTTCTGTTTCGAGTTCACGTTTGGAGAAAAAAAAAGGGAAAAAAGAAAAGGAAAAAAAAGAAGAGAAAAATAGGAATTTCATCCCAAAACATCAAGGTAATTATTATATCTTTTCTATGGAATTTTTATGTGATTATGAACAGATTTTTAGGGTAGAAACGTGTAGAATTTATACTAAATTAAGAAATTGTAGCCCTAGAGTTCTTAGAACAAAATCTTGATTTGAAGGGAGAATAACGATCTTATTTTAGTTGAAATTTGGCATGCAAGTTTATTTTATCATGGATGAACATAATCTGAAAGAAAATTTTAGATTCGAATTTGTTGGCTCGTGATGACTTTTTTACTTGATTTTCGAGCCGGAACTAAATATAGCAATATGGGTGTCTATGGACTTGTTTACTTATGAATAATGCATATCTGATAGATTGGAAATGTTCTGAAGCATTACGAAAGGAAAAGGTAAAATCATGAGGATCATGATACATGTTCAGCATTCAAGGTATGTTAAGACTTCCTATACTTTCTTGAGGGACGTTTTCTAATTAAAAATTGAAATGAAATAGGCAATGGGTAAGGGAGAAATATGGGGGTCTCGTACCAATGGGGTGACAGGCATTGGTATGAGTACCGGTGTTATTAAAGAGAAAGCTTACTATTATAGTATGATAGATTGTAATCTGAGAATGCCAAAGCATATGGGCATTAGTTGATGTATTAGTGACTTGGTTTCTTTTGTGTGGTTGTGTTTCTTTATTGAACCCGTATATATGTGATAATTGAGGTGACTATATGTCATAGCAACATTTGATTTATTGAGATTCTTGATCATCTCCTTTTATTAATATTATATTGTGCACATGCATTGACTTGCGATTGAGTATGAGTAAAGGTTTGACACGTGGAGATTGTCCGTGTTGTGATTGATTTATGATTATAAGTTGGGCATATGGATATTGTTCGTGCTGGAGATTATTTAATTTTATGATAGTGCATTGAGATCGTTCGCATAGACACATGGAGATTGTCTGTGTCGGTATGGGTCACGAACACTTGATGTATTTCTGAGAAGTATCGCGTATATACAGTTGAGAGAGAGTACTTGGAATGTGAGGCATATCATTTCATTTTGTTGCATTGCATTGCATCTCATTACATCCTTCATTCTTGTTTGATTATGTCTTTCACTACAGTTTGGATAATTCGTGACATTTGATTATTCCTATTTGATGGAACTTGGCTAATAAGTGTAACGTAAACTTGTAAAATATAATGATGTTTTTTATATACTCTTGTTACTACTTCTTTGTTATTGGTCTATGATACATATTGTGTACATGTAGTTTCTTATTCATACTACACTTGTTGCACTCTTTTGTGGTGCAGATTAGATTTTGAGTACAAGCACACCTCATGGAGCTTTTTGGGTCAAAGTTGGATCACCTTAAAGTTGTGGTGAGCTACTTGGCTATTCAGCGGCCCACACCTTCATTTATCTCTGAATTTATTTTGTTGTCTTAGTATTTAGACAAAGTTTTTCTTATGTTTAGGCTTGTAATTTATTTTGGACTTGTATCATATTGTAGAAGCTCATGTACTTATGACACTAAATCTTGGGGTAGTATGTTATTTTTTCTGTATTTTATTATTTTTAGACTTAGTATTTGAGATATTGTTCGTTACTTACCTTTTTACGTTTTAAGTTAAATTGATTAAATTACTGGGTTGGCTTACCTATCGGTTGGGAACATAAATGTCATCATGACTTGTGTTTTTGGGTCATGATAATCTCCTTTGTATGGAGCCATATATCCCTTCATGTGTGCATATCCGTCATCCACTAAATAATATTTGTTTCCTAAAGGATGTGGAAAGTTGAGTTCACCTCTACGAAGAGTCTCACCAAATATACGACTATCATGAGCTACTCCTTCTCACCCAGCCTATACAAATATAAAACACATGTTAAAATCCACAATGGCAAGAATATTTTAAGTCGGATAACCTTTACGTCCAATATAAGGTACTTTGTTAACCTTGTGGCAATCTAGTTTTAACATGTGTACCATCAAGGGCTCCAATACAATTCTGAGAATATAGGCATGTAACTAATACTAAAAAAAAAATTCTAATAAATAATAATATCTCTTGCAAGTAATATTAAAAAAATTAAAATGACATGAACTAAAGAAATATAGCAAGTAATGCTAAAAAAATATAGCTAAGTAAAACTTGTTACTTACCTTAAAGAAAGACAAATATTATTCATACATGGCTTGTGAGTTCCAACACCATCATTATAATTTAAATGTGGTTTAATAACGTCTCTTGCAAGCTTTGAAACGACTTTTAAAACACTATGAAAGTGTCTATGAACCGTCCCCCTTGAATGTTGAAAGATATCTTGTATCCTTTGGTTTCCCGCTCCATGTGCACATGTCATTAAGAGCATGCATAACATTTCATGTATAGACAATCCACGCCTGGGTTTGAGCCCATATTTTCATTTAAATTTTTGGATAGATCAACAAACACCACCTTTTTTAATCGAAAAGTTTCTTAACAATGAGTTTCATTTCCTTGTAATATCTCTTGAATAAATATACATCTGGAGCGCCTTGATGTACGGCAAGGTTCTTTGCATAAGTATTTTTCGTAATACATTAAAATGTATTTACCTGCTATCCGGCATAGAGCCATCCACTCTTTCTCATTTTGCTCTCTTCTACTTTGTTCGAGTTTTTTATCTTCTTCATCTAACAAATCACTTAAATGAGGTGATTTGGTAAAGTCTAAATCTTTCATTTAACTGGAAATAAGAATATTTTCAATTAATAAAAATCAAGAGTATAATAATTTCATTAATTTACATGTAATGACACATATATTTTACTTACTTATAACAATTTTGAATCAACAATTATTATTTCAATTTTACTACTTTTTACATTAGTAACACATTTATATAAATTCAGTCACAACATACATCTTTGTATAAATTCCACACACACACGCACGCACGTACGCAACGCACGTGCGCGCTCACACACACACAAGTTCATAACAATAAAAATATTTATATAAATTCAAACAAGAATTTTACTATTTTATATACTTTCCATATTATTAACACATTTATATAAATTCAATCACAACATACATTTTTATATAAATTCTACACAATAAACACGTATATATAAATTCAAGACAACAAAAATATTTATATAAATGCAACACAACAAACATCTATATATAAATTCAACACAACAAATACACTTATCTGAATGCAACACAACAAACACCTATATATAAATTCAACACAACAAATACATTTACATAAATTAAACATAATGAATACATTTACATAACTAATTTTAAAAAGTTTAACCATACAACCATAATGTCTAAACCAAATTAAAGACAATAAATAAAGTTTATGCGTACAAGCATAATGTCATACATAAAATAATAAAATTATTTTTTTCCATAACAATACATTCTTCACACTTTCTTAAGGTATAATTGATAGTTAATACTCAATCCAAGACTTTGGAGCTTCTTCAGTAGGCATCTTAAGAAACACTTGTTGAATGTCTTTTTTAAGAAACATGTTCACAAAATAGTTATACATTTCACCCTTTTCAAAAAATATTCGGTATGCTTCCCAAAATATTCATACACTTATCAATGTTGGGATCATCTACTGCATGAGATGTAGCAGTACTTTTGTTAGATATTAACTCTACTAAAAAGTGCATATCCTCTTTCATTGATGCAACAATTTATTTTGTCTTACTTTTTTTAGTTGATTACTAGTTCCAATATCATCAATTGAAATTTGTGTTTTTAGTGATGGCTTAGGAAACATTGTAGAATTCATATCTTGTGGATCATCACTTTAATCACCCCTTCATCATTAGGATTAATAAAGTGTTCCCTACCATCATCATCAATATCATTTATTCTTTTCTTTTTTTTAATTTATCCTATTTTTAAAAAATTATTCTTGATTTGCGACACGTGTTCTTTCTCCCGTAGCAACAATATCAGAAAATAATGCATCATAGAGAAATCATATGAGCAAAAGATCTTTATTCCTAAATTTTCTATATCGAACATCCTCCCGTAACAAAAGATAAAAAATAAATTTAGGTAAATTAAAATTCAACAATGAAAGAAATAACAAAGACATATAGAACAATGTGAGAAATGTACCTTAATTTTTCGCTTCCACCAATCATCATCTACCATAATTGTATTTTTGGTGGCATTCCATCCTATACATGTATCCCCTCTCATCAATTGCTTTAAAAGAGTCCACTCGACTTTCAAGATATTCCAATGATTTTCATTTATTTTTTTATAGCGTGTTTTCATCTTTTTATTGAACTCATCGATCATATTTTTTCATCCATCTTTAGATAAATGAGTATTTAGTCTAGTTCCTTTCCTAATCTCCAATTCACATAACTCTATAAATTTGAGATAGACATCATCATCCCACTTAGCATTAGTGTATCTCAAATTAATTTACGACATGGTGTAAATGATCTGAAAATGAAAATTGAGAAGAAAATTGAGAATAACTACTTCTATAATCTTATAATAGATGACAAATATATACTACACACAATCAAATTATATACTACAACTAACTAAATAAAGAGATTATTTGATACATAGTTAAAATACAAAAAACAACATTGCAACAACAAAAGAAAACAAAAAATAATAATAAAAAGCACATAATCCAAGAAGAAAATACAGAAATCGAGAGAGAATGAAGAAAAACTTAAAATTGTTCATTATTTTCCTACATCTAGTTGCTGAGTGGATACCATTACAACCAAAAAAACTTAAACTAAACAAATCCAAAAGTGCAACAAATTAGACAATATCTTTTTGGGGGTGTCAAGGGGTTGTTGACAACTTATAAATTACTAGATGCAACAACAAAAGAAAACAGAAAAATAAAAAATACATAATCCGAAAAGAAAATACAAAAATCGAGAAAGAATGAAGAATAATTACTTCAATGTCGATACTTTTGTCTCGTGAAAAAGAAATGAAAACTAAAATGTTAAAGAAGAACAAGAAAACTAAGTAGGGGGAGCTTTGGAGCTTTAACGCATTGGAGCACCGCATCAGCAAAGAAAGTTGAGGAAAAGAGATGTTAGTGTTCTATTTCATAAGGGCAAATTTGGAATAATTTAAAAGAATTAAGGGTATAAAAAGTAATATCCTTGGTCAAACTAATATGACTTTAAAGTTAAAAAATAAAAGTAGGGGGCCCCTACTTTTTACTTCTAACTTATTTTAAGTCATTTTTGATTTATTTAAGTTATTTTTATAATTGCCAAACACTTTCAAAAATCAAAAATTGCCAATCCAAACACCCTCTTAGTCAACAACTAATGCTTAGTCTTGGTCATGACAAGGCCTAGTATAGGACAAAATAACACATTAGACCCAAAACTTCATCCATCTTGATAGCAGTGGTAGCAATGGGATGAAAACCTAAAGCCTGAGTAGTCGACTCAGTAGGAGTGGCTCAGTACTAGCTCTCCCACTCATGGAGGCCAACACTTGATGAACGACCTCATAAGTCATAGAGGGAAGACCTGCACCCTCAACCTATGTTTGCCATCTCAGGTTCAACACCCTCCTCGAAATCTACCTCCACATTCTCCTTAGCATGAATCTTAGGTGGGGGAGGGGTTGTTGGCCTTGGCCCAGCCAATGCCTAAGCTCCACCCCTGGAAGGTGTTTCTCTCCCTCTGCCTTTGCCCTTTCCTCTGTCTCTACCCTTTCCTCGCCCTCACATTACCAGTTCTATAGCTTGAGCTAGTACTCTCACCCTGTTTCGTCTAGTGCAATTTGGATTGCCAGATACCAATCGTAAGCAAGTTACGGCACGAAAAGAAAATATCTTGAAGTCCTATGGCCTCTCGAAGAAAAGTATTTCTCAATATCGTTCCATAAGAATTTACTAGATCTATTTTGGTACTATGAGATCAACGAACTTAGGACTTTGATATCAACTTTATCACGACTCAACCCGTCGCGAGAAGAACCCACACTAAATCCCTGGTGGGAGAACCAACTATTCTACTAACATGCAATACACCAAACAACTAAAAGGAAATAGTCTTTATAAATTAAACCACAGAGTCACATTTCAAGACATAATCAACAAAACATTACGGAATAACCCCCTAGAACCTGAAAATCGTGTATCAAAATATCTACATAGCCTAAAATGTGGGGTTGCAACCCCAAAACAATAAGAGTCTAAGTCTAAAAAATGGACTGCATGGAAAAGAGGAATCCATATCGGCTTGGACGAAGCAACTCAAATCGCAAAGACGTCGAAATATGCCTTGTGCTCAACAAAAAAGAGAAAGTACAATATCAGTACATAAAATCCATAGTGTACTAGTAGGATCATTGGCCAACTCTAGATATATGAGATATAAACAGGTAACCACAACTTAGTTAAATAAATAATATACGCAATAAACGTGATCACTAACATTACAACAAGCCAACTTGATTCACTCATGGAATCCACACACAAACAATCACATGTACCAGACATGGTATCCGAGTCAATCAATAGTAATTTGTACCGGCGTGATACTCGAGCCAACCATATAGATAATCCATATTAGGTATGGTACCCGAGTCAACCGAATATGTATTAAGTGTGATACCCGAGCCAACCAAGAGATATCATGTACTAGGCATGGTGCCCAATCGTTAGTATGTACTAGACGTGGTACCCAAGCCAACCAACAATCACACATTACAATCACAATCTTAATGAATAAAAATCACACTTGTACACTCAAGTAAACACATTCATTGAATGTGATTGACCACAAGTTAATCATTTTGGTTTATACTCCTTCGATTTTCTTAACCATACCTTATATAAATAATATTAATGAATCAGTTAGCAAGCACGAGAATCAAACAACCATCACTTACCTCAAATCAAGCATGAATTTTCACCTTGTTGTGATATGTAACATGTTCTTGGTCTACAAACAATCAATATAACACATAATCAGACCTAAATAGTTTAAATACACTCGAATTATATCCTGATCCCAAACCCCAAACCATTCTCATAATTATCCCACCTAAACCAGTGTTTTCCCACCATTAAATTAAAGAAACCCTCCCCTATGATCATCACCACAGATTCTAAGGCTCTAGAATTGAATTACCAAGCTAGGGGGAGTAGTTTACTTACCTTTACAAATGATTACGATGGTAAACAAATGAAATTCACCTTAGGTTTCCTATGCTCTTCCCCAAAACGTAATTGCCAATTAATGAGCGGGTTTGGGAGATTTTCTACATTAACTGTGACTAACCCCGCTATAGCGATCCAATTCCGCTATAGCAGCGATGCTGTAGAGGGAATTAGATCCACCACTAAAGCAGCGTATCACCCACTATAGCGGCGTAATTTCGCTATGGTAGCGCCATTGTAACGGGAATTAAATCCATTGCTATAGAAGCGTATCACCCACTATACCGGCTTGCACGAGACAGAAACTCGGAAATCCTCCAAAATTAGCCTATTTCGCAACGCACCTTCAAACCTTGACATTCCAAACCAACCCCTTCACGATAAGTTCATCATTGAGATTGGAGTTCTATTAACCCGAATTCACTTTCGAAAAGTCATATTGTCTTCTTAATGTCTTAGCAACAAGGGAATTAGACTTTACCTAGACATTTCTCTCAATCCTTTTCTCGGATTGTCATAGACCTTACCTTACTAAGATTTTGTCCAAGAAAATTTCCAACTCTTCAAACCAAAAGTTTTCTCACCCATTTTCTTTTAGTTATAGTTCACTCATAAAGACAAAGCAATTCATTAGTACTAAATACTACCTAAACAATTTCGGAGTTGTAATATAGGCGCATCGCGCGGATACTATACTAATACCATGACTAATAGCAACTTGCTTATTGAATACTTGACCAAATCACTCCAATTTTTTAAAGAAGAAAACCTAAATTAACTTTTTCCTAAATCAATTGCAAAAGCAAATCCAAATTGGACTGCCAAGAAGCATTGTAGTGTACTCAAATGGCGGCGGTAGAGTTCTGAAGCTCATAGTACTTCAGTTTCATCCTCTTCCAAAATTCTGTACGAGCTTTAAGACAAGGGTTATCAGTTTGCCATTATTGCTTTCTCTCTTTCAATCCCGAACACTGCAAAGCCAAATTTGTGAATCAACAAAGATTCTGAGGGTATTGTTTCTGTTTGTTTCATTGAATAAATTAGGGCAGCAATAAGTTAAATGGGGAGCAACCATAACAATGATAACTTGGAGCACAAATTGCAAGCCGGGAAATTGTTCCGTCATGTTAATTCTCTCATAGTCGCTCATCTTCGCGATAATAATCTCAATCAGGTACTGTTTCTTCAATTCTTTGGTTTTATATACACATTTAACCTTTTGAAACTGCTTACCTTCTTGGGTTCCTTGAGAACGTTGGGAAAAGAGAAATCTTTGGTGACCGTAAATATGTAACATTATAGTTGTTGGAAAAATTACAACTTATTGAAACAAATCTTATGTTGTGGCGTTCGAGAGCGATTTCAGTCCTACTAGGATATACATAGTTGTTAACTGTTGCTCTCTGAGGTTCCACAGCTCAGAAATAACATAAAGAGGAGAACACATTAGGAGAAGAAGAGAGAATTTTTTTAGGGTAGGAAAAAGGTCAAAAATGGTCTGCTTTATATAGGTTAATTCTGGAGGTGTTATAAAGGAGGCTTAGTGAGTTGTAACAAAATTAAGTTGATTGTCACAATTAACTTGGTTGTTACTAATTAAAAATTGCTATTACAATAGTGATTGACTTGTGTTACAAAATTTATTTAGTAATATATCGGGATATATTCTTGTATACATGTATTTGGATACTTTATATGTAAATTAAAAAAAAACTAAAAATATTTTCTTAAAATCAAATTTGGGATAGGTCTCACATATATACAGCAAGCAGGGGAACATTGATCAGTTTTGTCTTCAAGCCACTTCTCATGTGCGCAAGACCACTCCTTTTTACTAGCTCGTTACAAGCCCAATAAAGGGCAATTTATATTAAGGAGAAAAAAGAGCTTTTTCTAATTAATGAGAGACTTTTGTCTCACATAAGACAAGAAAGTAGTTCGGGCAAACCGGACCTACAAGAATTCTTTATTCTTTGCATTATTTAAAAAGAAATAATGCCAAAGAAAAGAAATAATAAAGAAATAATTCCAACAATCCCTCACTAATGCTAAGGTAAAGAATGAGAACAAATTTTGGGAAAAGGTTATCTAATGCTATTAAAGACAAAGGTAAAACTCGAAGCAAGGAGGGAAAGCTTCTATCCAAGCTCATCTTGCTGAGGGTAATGAAAGGAATTATTTCATCAACCCCCACTAATGCAAAAGGTAAAAAATAAGATCAAATTTTGGGCAAAGGCTGCCTAGTGCTATCAAAGATAAGGGCAAACCTTGAAGAGGGAGGACAAGCTTCTATCCAAGCTCACCTTGTTGAGGGTGATGAAGAGATTGTTACCGTTGTTGTCGAGGCAAACTCAGTTGCTAACAAGATTGATTGGGTATTGGACATAGGGGCCTTAAGACATGTTTGCATCAACTAGGAGTTGTTTCATGATTTTGAGGAGTCTACCGATGATGAGTGTGTCTACATGGGTAACTCCATCATTTCTAGAGTTATGGGTACATGAAAATTTTGCTTAAGTTAACTTCTGGAAAAACATTGGCCTTGAACAATGTTCTGTATTCCCTTCCCTTTGTAAAAACTTAGTTTCACTAGCACTTCTCTACAAAGCATGTCTTAAACTTGTTTTTGAAGCTGATAAAATAATTAATTTCTCACAAAGGATTTGTTGGGAAGGGGTACCTCAATAAAGGTTTATTTGTGCGGAATATGGTTCAAGAAGTTGTCAATAATGCAAGTAATTCTAGATCTGCTTATATTGTTGAGTTTGTTAACTTTTGTCATGGTAGACTAGGTTGTTAATATTGCTTTTATTAAAAAACTTAGAAAAATGAAATTAATCCCTGGGATAAATTCGGATGATTTTTTTCAGTGCATCGCATGTATAGATACAAAAAATATCAAGAAACCATTTAAAACTATTACTAGTTGAAAGAATGAATTGCTTGAACTAATACATTCAGGCTTAACTGTTTTGAAGAACACTGTTAGCAAAGGTAAAATGAAGTATTACATCACTTTTGCTGATGATTTCTCTAGATACAATATGTTATATCTTCTTAATTCTAAGAATGTGGTTGAGAGTATGTTCTTGAAATTCAAAATAGAAGTGGAGAGCCAATTGGACAGAAAAAATTGAGACACTTAGATTTGATAGGGTTCAAGTAGTACTGACACTCTAGAAGCCCGATCTGGCAACATGTGGAGAGAAGTTGTTTTGTTTGCATTCCATGTTCTTCATAGAGCTCCTCAAAAGAAGTTGGGCAAGACTCTATATCTCATGGAAAGAGCTTGTCCCTAACTTGAAATTTTTAAAAGTATGGGAGTGTTTGACTAAGGTTGGTCTACCCGTTTTGTTAAAAACGTTAAAGGTGGGACCTAAAACTTTTGGTACTTTTTGTATTCCTTAGGCTCAAATTAGTGTTACATCGTATCTTTGAATTCTATTTAGGAATCTAGTGATGGGAAATTTTTTGAATATGTTTTTCCTTTGAAAATTGATATGCCTAGTGATGTGCAAAATAACGTTTCTACGTCTATGCATGTTAATTCTCATGTTGTGCCTTTTTTGATGTTATTGCTAATGAACATGAAAATGAACTTAGAAGGAGTAAAACGCATAAAGTTGAGACTAGCTTTGGTCCTGACTTTATCATTGACTTTTTGACTTAGAATTTTTACATTGGTGTTTTAAATGATGAATTAGTGTCTACTAGATTTATGATGAATCAAAAAGGTGAATAGATGCTATATTTTGGAAAGAGGCTATAAAAAGTGAATATATTCTATATTTTGGAAAGAGGCTATAAAAAGTGAATATATTCTATATTTTGGAAAGAGGCTATAAAAAGTGAATATAGACTATAATTTCTAATCATATAGTCTACTACGGAATCAAAATTCATTGCTTTTCAGTTGGCAGAGCAAGAGACCAAATGGTTGAGAAACTTTTTGGTAGATGTGCCATTGTGGGGAAACAAGCTTCACTGTGTCTACATTGCGACTCACAGTAACAATTGGAATTACCGAGAAATAGGTGACTAGAAAAATGAGATTCATTCATGTTAGACATGGTGCAGTTAAACAATTGTTGAAATATGGTGTTGTTTACCTGGAATATGTAAGGTTTAAAAGAAATTTAGCGGATCCTTTAACCAAAGGTTAGGCAAGGAAAATGATCCTTGAAACATATAGGGGATGGGGCTAAAGTCCATTGATTGAGGTAGTATGGTGGATACACATTTGTGGTCAAACGAAGCCATATAAGCCCTCAATATGCACTACATTTCCTATTCCTATGGCGTGTGGTAGTGCTTTGTTAGGTTGAGCTTATTTTGCTCTTAATGATTCCATAGCCTTATGGTGGTCTATATTGAGATAGACTTGATGGAATCATCTAAGAGAGTGAAAGTATGGATGCCTTCTATGTAAGATTTGGGTTGTCTTTCTAAAGCACTCAAGAGACCCAAGGTATGAGCGTGACCATAAACGCACTTTGTAAGTATTGTGGAGTTTGCTTAAAATTTAGGATAACATGTATTGTGGGGGTCTCAACTAAAGTCCATTCAGTTCAAGAGTACTTCAGTTTGTGCATATTGGTTGTTGCCCCATGTCACTATGTATCAATTCAAATCAAAAGACATCGACACATAAATATATATCCTTCCTTTGTCCTAAACTAGTGTTTATTTTTCTTTACCCTTGCATTAGTGGAGGTCTGGAGGATTGCTGGAATTGTTCCTTTTTTTCATTTTAATAATACAAAGAATAAAGAATTTTTGTGGGTCCATTTTCCCCAACTACTTGTCTTATGTAAAAGACAAAAGTACCTCATTGATTAAGAATAATTTGTTTCTTCTCTTTATATATTAAATTATTCTTTATTGGGCTTGTAAAGAGTTAGTGGGAGTGGCCTTGTGCACAGGAGAAAAGACTTGAAGGCAAAATTGGTTGATTGGGCCCGCCTGCGAGCACAATATATGTGAAGACCTAATCTAAATTTGGTTTTGGGAAAAAGTAATTTTAACTTTTTAAGCCTACCAGAAAGTGTCCAAATACATGCTTACAAGAATATATCCAGATACATTACTAGAATAAATTCCGTAACAACATTTATCACTCTCATAACATCCATTTTAATTATGTTTCAACTCATTTAGTCCCCTTTGTAACAACTCCAGAAATTTGTCTATACAAGCAGACCATTTGCAAGCCTTTTCCTCTACCTCAAAAATATTCTCTCTTCTCCACACTTGTTCTTCTCTTTCTTTTTTTCTAGGCAATTCATTTTCTACAAGCTTCTAGCCATCAGTGTTGTGGAAACTTGAGGAGCGACCGATTAGAACAATGTGCATCCTAGTCGGACTAAAATCACTTTCAAGGCAATAGCTTGCCACGACACCACATTTGTTTTGATTACTCGTTACTATCTTATATCTATTAAGTTTCAATGTAGTAGTTTCCCCAACAACTATACCTAGGTAAATGAGGAAGGTAGGAGTAGAAGATAGTCAAACTATGATGAATACCACGATTCATGTAGGCATCCCAACTAGTTTGGAATTGAATTGTAGATGATACATAAAATTACATCATGCTAGTTAATTTGTTAATATATGAATGTTTTTTATCACGGTAGATTTCTGGGAGTCTTATTATGTTGCACTTGTTCAGTGTGAATCTCATCTAAAAGTTTAAGTTGTTAGAGAGAGCATGTTTTTATTTATTTATATTCTCAATACATCCCCTCACGTGTTAATTCATTTTTCATGGCCAAACACGTGGAAATTGTTTTTGATAATGAGTGGTGGTGAGATTCAGTACCAAGACCTTTGTCTGCTACGATACCATGTTGAAGTATGTGACCATCTCATCTAAAGGATTAAACTGTTAGAGAGCAAACTTTCATTTGCTTAATTATATTCTCAACAACACTGTTCGAGCTATTGTTAGACCAATGGATAGGCAACTTTTTTTAAATAATCGTTGTGTCTAGGCCAGATTGTGCACCCCTCGACTAATTCCACGAAACCTGTCACTTCTCACCAACTATAGGTATCGGGTAACTCTGTCTACCAAGACTAGAACAAATGGAAAGAAATCACCTACTGTTTTTGTGTCGGCTGGGATTTGAACCTGAGGCTTCATGGTTCTTAACCCACTTCATTGACCACTAGGCTACACACCCTTAGGTGCTTGATGGATGAACAACTTCTCAGAATGTGTGAGAGATTAGGCTTTATTTGATAGAGCATCAAGTTAGAAAATACTTTTTAGTGACCATTCCTTAACTTGATGCCCTGCAAGTTAGGGAATGTTAAATGCAAGGAAGTTCCAGTTAGCCTTTGAGCTAAATCAAATTATAGTGTAGACAAGGTCGTGGCATCAAATCATATCCTAGAATGAGTTGTTTCTTGTTTATAGTTGCTCAGGTTAAGAAAGTTATTTGATTAATAGCCAGGAAAGACAATTGAGTATGTCATCCTTGGAAGAAAGGAGAAAATGGAAAGGGAAAAGTAGAAGAAACGGTAGGATTCTTCTTCTTAAGGTGATGTATGCATTGATTTGTACTTGTGTACGCATAAATCTGCTTTATTTGAGATTTATTACTATAACAATTATTTGGAAGAGATAAGAATTTAGAGTGTTCAAACATTGAATGGATAGTATCATATCTTTTTTATGTTAACCTTGGTGACTGGGCCAACTTTCACACACCTTGACTAATTCCACGGGGTATCTGCTACCTCTCACCAACACAAGTACCGTGTAACTCTATCCACCAAGGCTTTGACAGATGAGAAGTAGTCACTAATTGTGTTACCTCTGATGAGATTTGAAATTGAGACCTCATGAATCTCTACCTATACCATTGACCACTAGGCCACACATTTGAGTGCCATTAAGAACATATTTCTTCTTTAGTGCTGGTGTGGGGGTGGGGTAATTGGAGATTTGTACTTGAGATCTATATATTCATTCAATAAGTTGTCAAGGGTACTCCTATGTCATAAGAGGTTTTGGAGTGTTAGGTGAGAGATTTTAAAGTCTTAGGTGATTGAGTGACTCAGTTCAATTCAGACATTGGCGATGACCAAAATTGGATGCTTGTAGAAAATGGGAACTTCAATTGCAACTTACTGTCTTTCAGAAGAAAGTGTCTTTAAACCGTACCTCAAATACTACAATTCTCGTTGCCTCATTGCAATTGTAATTAGTTCTAGACTTACTAGAGTAAAGAGCTTTTACATATAACCTATGAAGGTTGCATAGCTTTGGAAAATGCTTCTCTTATTTGTCCTTTATTCATGGTCTGTTTTCATACCTCCGTGATGCTCAATTGCTCACCGTGACGTGTTTATCATACCTCTTAGACCATAAGAGAAGTTATTCTAAACAGACTTGCCATGTCTTGTAATACTAGATTCAGGAGCCTGTGCTAGCACAGGCCCAAAATATTATTTTTGGTTTCAATTTATGTCACATTCAAATTTTTAAATATTTTAATTTGTTAATTTTTACGATCTGTACTTTTACGTAATTTTCAAATAATATATGTTACTTCCTCTGTCCCAATTTATGTGGCACTGATAGAATTTAAGAGTCAACAAATTCTTTGTATGTCTTCTAAATTTTCAAGTTGTAAATTACCGTGATTTATAGTACTTTTTATGTCATTTTTATATGTTACTTCTTTTGTCCCAATTTATGTGGCACTGATAGAATTTCAAAGGTCAATCAAATTTTGTCTTTTGAATATTTTAAGTTGTCAATCATTGTGAATTATAGTACATTTTTCATAATTTTCAAATAATATATGTTACTCTCTCTATCTCATTTCTCAATTTATGTGGCACTGATTGAAATTAGAGAATCATTTAAATTTTTTATGTCTTTTATTAAGTTATTTATTATTGTGATTTATAATATTTTTTTCTGGCATTTCAAATAAAACATGTTACTTCCTCTGTCCCAATTTAGAATTTCAAGAGTCAATCGAATTTTTTATGTCTTTTAAATTATTTAAGTTGCTCATTATTGTAATTTTTATCTAACTTTCAAATATTTAACAAATTAAAAAGAAAAATCAGACAAATTAAACAGAGTAAGTAACTATTTTACCCGAAATGACCAAAATAGCCCTTGGGCAGCAAGCATCCCAGGTGGCTTCTATCTATAGAGAATTTGTTGGGGATTGAACAAATGATCATGGTTGCTATCATGCAGTGTTGTGAAAGGCGATCACCTCATCGCCAATGGCGTGAGGCGAGGCAAGGCGACCCTTCATCGCCTTTTAGCTTTGTGGCGAGGCAATCTCCAAAAGGCGATGCCATGGAGACAAGGCGAGAGGCAAGAAAGGCGGGAAAGGTGTTGCCTTTTGTATTATCTTAAAAAAAATGCAACCAATTTAGGGTTTTAAAAGTTATAAGGTACTTTTAGGGTTTTCGACTAGACTCCTCCGGCTACTCCAAAGTCCAACCAATACATATTTCTTCTTCAGATTTCATCTTCCTCGGTTTCTTTTTCCTTCTTCTTCTTTTTCATACTTTAGAGTCACTTCTACCTCTGTTTTGACTTTTGTTCTGTTTTTTTTCTCATTCAAGTTCTAGACTTTTAGTATGTACCATCTATTTTCAGTTTTTGAATTGAAATATTTGCTAATATGTTATTGCTATTGAGAATCTGATTATTTACATATGTAATTAAATATTTTAACTTTTTGGTATTAATTGGAATCGCATTTCAAAAAGGCGAGTGCCTCGCCTTGTGGCGAGGCAGACCCTTGTCGCCTTTTATCGCCTTTCGCCGTCCAAAACACTGCTATCATGGCATTTGGAATTTATCGCTACTTCGCATATCTAAGGTTTTTGATATTCAAACCTCACTTGATGTTTTTTTTTGCGGTTTCAGCTAATGAATCTCCCATGACTATCTTAGCTTCCTTGCTACAGAATTTCACAAAATTCTAGAGTTCACACTGCAATTATCCCCTAGAACAAGGAAATGTCTACAAGAACTCCACAAAATTTGACTTTAAACTTTTCTTTGCGGAGCCCAACATATGTATTCTTGGTTTTGCTTGGTCATTGTGCTGCATGTTTCTTGCTGTCTCTGATACATGATGCGGATACCTTCCATAACATATCTGTAATAACATATGGGCTGCAAGTGAGGTCTCCTAACACAGTCATCTTTTCCTGGGTTTAACTGCTTGATCTAGCACTATGATTGGATTCAAAAAAACAAAGTTGAGCACATCAGTTTGTGTGTCTTATACATGTTATGAATAGAAATGTTATTTTTTTTTGATGAAGTAAGAAGGATGTCATTAACAAAGCATCAAGCAGATGCACAGATTACAAAAGAAAGAAATATCAGCTCCCAAAAAGGCAAAAAAAACTATCTAAACAGCTAACAGCAGAGATCTATGGAGCTGATAAATTCTAGGAAAGAATCAACACTAAGTACAGGAGAGAGATTAACCCAACCAAAAAGAGTATTCAAACATCTTGCTTTAAAGGTAGAGATGGGAGTTGGGGTGCCATCAAAACATCTTTTGTTCCTCTCCGTCCATAAGCACCACAAAATACAGGCTGGAACCAAAGACCAGATCTGCTTGACGGACTTCCCAACTTTCCAAGAACTCCAACACACAAAAGCCTCTCTCAATGATCTTGGCATGACCCAAGTGAGTCCAAAAAGTGAGAAGAACA
>JAJOOI010016094.1:0-46252 GCA_029582585.1 Solanum bukasovii
TTTTCCCCCGGATCGGGCATGGTCATGCAACACTTTATATAGGAAATTCCCATTAGGCTCTAATGCAATCTCACGTATGGAATGAACATATACACAAGCTTAGTTTGTCATCAACACATCTCTGTCACAAGGTTCACAAACTCACAAGGTTGGCCACAAAAGTGGAATATTGTCAAATTGTTTCACTTTTCAAAATTGTTGCCTAAGATTATTTCAAGAGCTTGCATCACTTAGCTAATCAGACTAACGGGGAAAATTCTAGGTGTCAATACAAAAGATTCACGATAATCTAATCACACAAGGCATTTGCACCAATATCAAACAAGACTTCATACTTTCTCTAGTGTGCAAAGTTCAACACAAGAGACTCATTCAATGATCGGCTAGTTACAACGAGATGAACAAAGTTCACACATTATCTATGTAACTTCATTTGGCCTCATCGTAGCCGCACATTCATTTTTATTGGATTAAGAGAACTATTCAAGTCATCGGCATTGATCATAGCCGATACTCAAATAAATAACAAACGAGCAAGGGACTCACTAACCAACTGAACAAACACACCCCCCACCAAAAGCATTCAACATCGTCCACAATGTGAGTAGAGAACAGATCATACCAAAAAATGAAAAAGAAAGATAAACTACTGATGTGTAACACACGCAAAGCAAGGTGACAAGGAATCTTCACTAGGCACCCATTTGGCTAAAAATTGAAACAGTCGCGGGACTACTCGGCGATTTGCCTAATGATCTAGATATCACCGATATTTCCACTATGCAACACGTTCAAGAGGGAGTGAAAAGGCGGAATTGAAAGAGTTCACCGAACCGGTCAGCGCTTCACCTAATGGACTTGCAACCTCGTCGAATGATCCATTGGGTCAGGCCATTAGAGCAGTGATAAAAGGGCGAAGAAAGTCGGGTCGCCCAATCACTTCGGTAAGTTATCGAGTGATAAAGTTCCCTGGCCTAATATTCCAGTATCTCACTTCCATTTTAAAGGTCTAGAAGGCGAAAGAGATCGAGATTGCTGAATAGATTCGGCGATCCGCCAATGGTGTCTCCACCTTGCACAATTTCTTGCACCCGCAAAATCAGGGCACATTATTTGAAATACTAACACTTGGGTTGCCTCCTAAGAAGAACATTATTTAACATCGTGGCACGACGTGGAAATGCTCTCAAGCATCTTCCAGATACACCACTTCAATAAGAGAAATCTCTTGGCATTCGCCAAAATACAACTTCAAGTGTTGCCCATTCACTTTGAATGCACCTCTTTACCTTGACCTCAATGGCACCATTTGTGAACACCCGTGTTACTCTAAATGGACCTGACCATTTGGATTTGAGCTTTCCCGAAAAGAGTCTGAGTCGAGAATTATATAGTATCACTCAATCTCTTACTCTGAACTCCCTCTTAAGGATTCTAGAGTAATGCCACTTCTTCATCTTTCCCTTGTATAGAGCTGAACTTTCATACGCCATAAATTTGAATTCATCCAACTCATTGAGCTGATCTACCCTCTCGTTTGAAGTATTTGCCTAGTCCATATTTAGAGCTTTCAATGCCCATAGTGCTTTGTGTTCCAATTCAACCGATAAATGGCAAGATTTTCCAAAGACTAGCTTATACGGGGACATACTAATTGGTGTTTTTTATGCAGTGCGATACGCCCATAGAGCAACAATAAGCTTTCAAGACCAATCAATACTATTTGCATTCACCGTCTTTGCTATGATACTCTTGATCTCCTGATTCAACACTTCAACTTGGCCACTAGTTTGGGGATGATACATAGTTGCTACTTTGTCTTTCACTCCATACTTGCTCAATGCGGATGCAAAATACTTGTTGCAAAACTGGGATCCCCCCATCACTATTAATGGCCTGAGGAGTACCAAATCTAGCAATGATATAACATTTTAGGAATTGAACAAGACTTTTCCCTTCATTGTTTGGAAGTGCAACACCTTCCACCTATTTAGAAACATAATCTGCTACCACCAAAATATACTTAATACCAAGCAAACTCACAAATGGGCCCATGAAATCTATCCCCCAAACATCCAATAGCTCAACTTCTAAAATGGGCGTGAGAGGCAACTCGTGTCTTTTAAACACTCAACCTTGTTTCTGACATTTAATCCACTTCTTAAGAAACTCATGAGCGTCTTTGTAGAGGGACGGACAATAGTAACCACTTTGATGGACTTTAGAAGTTGTACGTACAGCACCATGATAGCCCCCAACCGGTGAAGCATGACAAGAATGGAGAATTTCGATGTCTTCTTCCTCCTAAACACATCTCTTAATGATATGGTCTGCACACTCTCTAAATAAATATTGTTCATCCCAAAAGTATTTCTTAGTATCGAACATGAACCTCTTTTGTTGGTAGAAGTTCAGTTCTTTCGGCATCAATCAACACACTACATAGTTAGCAAAATCAGAATACCAAGGAGATTGTTGGAGAGTTACACTGAATCCCTGTTCATCAGGAAAGGCATCATTTTTGTCGATCTCAAGCTCGTCATTTTCCTTGCCTTCCAATCTTGATAAGTTGTCTAGTACCTAATTTTCACAGCCTCTCCTATCTTTGACTTCAAAGTCCAATTCTTGCAGCAGTAGCACACACATTATCAATCTTGGCTTGGCATCCTTCTTTTTCATCAGATAACGCACTATAGCATGATCAGTGTGAAAAACCACTTTGGTGCGTAGCAGGTATGCCCAGAACTTCTCAAACGGATATACTACCGCAAGTATTTCTTGTTTTGTGACTATAGTTACACTGAGCAGCGTTTAGAGTTTTGCTTGTGTAGTAAATAGGGTGAAGTAGCTTGTTGCATTTTTTCCCCAACACGACACGTAATGTTGTGCCGCTTGCATCATATATCACTTTGAAGGGTTCTGACCAATTGGGGCTAATGATAACCGGAGTTGAGATCAATTTTTCTTTCAAGCACTTGAAGGCCACCATGCAAGCATCATCAAAGTGGAATTTCACCTCCCTCTCCAAGAGTTTTGCATAAAGGATGTGTAATTTTTGAGAACTTATTGATGAACCTCCGGTAAAAACCGGCATTCCCCAAGAAACTACGAATACCATTCACCAAAATTGGTGGTGGCAACTTCTTAGTCACTTCAATCTTTGCTTTATCAACCTCCAGCCCTTTTTGCGACACTTTGTGACCAAGAATTATACCTTCCCTAACCATGAAGTGGAAGGTTTCTTAATTTAGGACCAAAATTCTCTCCACACTTCTTTGGAGAACTTGTCCAAAGTGTGCCAAACATGCTTCAAAAGTGTCACCCACAACCGAGAAGTCATGCATGAAGACCTCCATTGAATCCTCCACCATATCAGCAAAAATAAATAGCATGCAATGTTGAAATGCTTTCGGAGCATTACATAACCCGAACGACATCCGATTGAAGGCAAAAGTTCCATATGGGCAGGTGAATATGGTTTTCTCTTGGTCTTCCAGAGAAATGGAGATTTGGTTATAACCAGAGTATCCATCCAAAAAGCAATACCAACCTTTCTTTGAAAGTCGATGAAGCATTTGATCCATGAAAGGCATAGGGAAGTGAATTTTTTCGGTCAACGAGTTCAACTTTTGATAATCCATACATACTCGCCATTCGGTCATATGTTTCATAAATACCAGCTCCCCCTTTTCATTTAGGACTACTGTGTTGCCACTTTTTTTCGGTACAAATTACATCGTACTTACCTATTTGCTATCCGCAATAGGGTAGATCACACCTGCATCCAACCAATTTATTATCTCCTTTTTCACCACCTCTTGAATTGGTGGGTTCAATCTCCGCTAATGTTCAACACTCGGTTTACAATCACTATCAAGCTAAATTTTGTAAGTGCAATTGCAAGGAGGAATGCCCACTATGTTAGTGATAGTCAAACCTATAGGTTTGATATGCCTTTTCAACACCTTAAGGAGCAATTTTTCCTGCCATTCATGCAAGTCAACTTCAATGACCACTGCCAAGGTGTTATTTGTCCCCAAGAAAGCATATCAGAGATTGGAGGAATGTTCTATCAACTCAAGATTCGGTGGTTCTTCTGTTGATGGCTTTGCGGGATGACTTTCTCAATTTTTTAGATCAATGTACAACTTCAATGGAGTCTTTGAATATACCCCCATGCCTGAAAGAGCAGCTACTACCTATTCGTAGCCTTGAATTTCAAATTCATCATAGTTAGCAAGAACAGCCTCAAGTGGTTCACTCATACACATTAAATGGCTCACACTAGCCACCGCCTCATGATTAACATCAACAGTAGAAACCAGGTGAATATCGGTTAGGTGTTTCATTGAATTACAAACATTAAAGGTTAATTCATCTTCGTTCACCCGAAACTTTAGTTCTCCATTTTCAACATCCACCAATGCTCTCTAGGTTGCAAGGAATGGTCTTCCCAAAATAATGGGAATTTCAGCATCTATTTCACAATCGAGAATGACAAAATCAACTGGCAAAATGACTAAGTCAACCTTTACAAAGATGTCATATAGTATCCCCATAGGATGTTTAATTGATTGGTCCTTCATCAAGAGTCTCATTGTTGTGGGTTTCGGTTCACCCAATCCAAGTTGTTTATAGATTGCATATGGCATTCGGTTGATGCTTGCTCCCAAATCGCATAAGGCTTTACCAAATTGGATCATGCCGATGGTGCAAGAGATGGTGAACGCTCCGGGATCTTCTTTCTTTTTTATCAGCTCCATAGTAATAATCGCACTGCAACTATGAGAAACTTCCATTGTTTCAAATTCCAAGCTCCCTTTTTTGTGACTAACTCCTTCATAATCTTGGCATAACCTAGCATCTCTAACAATGCCTCCACTAGAGGGAGATTAATCGATAATATCCTAAACACCGATAAAAAAAAATTGAACTCTTCGTCCTCATTCTTCTTCTTAAGGTGTTGTGGAAATGGAAGGGATATTTTTGGTAAAGGTTGCACACTTTTTGGGATTGGATTGTGTTTCTCCACATCTTTTTGTGGCCCTTTTGCGATGCTTTGATGGATGGGTATTTCTTCTTCCTCCATACCTTTGTCTTCTTCCTGTATTTGAGCTTCTTCATTGCCCGTCACATCACGTATTGCTACCTTTCCATTACGAGTAACCACAACCAAATCTCTATCATCCTCTTCCTTTGTCATTTTTGGTTCCAATTGAGCTGAAAGTAAACTCAACTAGCCTTCAAGTAGCTTGGTTGAATCTGCATGACAGTTCACTTATTGTTCAATGACAAAAAATTGGCTTTCATCCCTTTTAACGAATCATTCAAGGATGCGTGACAACAAATCATTCACCCTGGGACTACCTACACTCCCTTTCGACTTTGGGCTCTCACTCGATTGAGTGTGGTCCTTTTCATGGTCATGTTCCCTTTTCCAATAATCACTTTGTTCATCCCATTCTTGATAGTATCTTCTTTGCTCTTCCTCCCTGTGATAGTTCCAACCTTGATTTCCACATTGCTGTAAATAGCGTAGGTGGAAACCCTCCTTGTATTTCTTGGAATTCAAACCTTGATTCTCCCTCAGTTTTTAATAACCAGAGGAATAACCCTCCTCAACTCTGAACACTCCATTTGGCTTTCTCACATTCTCCAATATATGCTCTTGTAGTAGCTCCATTTGGGCCAACATCTTCTTCATGTTTTCATCCCTTTCTCTTTCCTTATCAAGTTGTTCTTGGGTCATTCTGAAACAAAAAGGAGAGACTTGATCCTTTTAAGTGTACCAAGCTTGATTTACCTTTGTCATGTCGTCAAGAAGAAACGAAGCCACCTCAAATGATTGCAACGTTATTTCCCCTTGAACCAATTTATCAGCCACTCCTTTATTAACTGAATCAAGTCTCTGGTAAAAATATTGAAGTAGCAAATCATTTGGTAGCCTGTGAGTTGGGCATCGAAGTAGGGGTTTCTTAACCTCAACCATGTTTCATGGATAGGTTCACCTTCCAATTGCTTAAACACTTCAATGTTATCCCTGAGTTTCCTCATCCTCAACGGAGGGAGGAATCTTGCATTAACTTCCTTGATAAGTTGATCCCAAGACGTTAGGGAATTCTTTGGTAACTCGGCCAACCACATGCTAGCCTACTCCGTCAGAGATAGAGGAAATAATATAAGCCGGATTGATTCTTGTGTCAAATCCTTGAATGAATATGGGCTACACACATCTATAATATTCCTCATATGATCATGCAGATCGTCATGAGCCAGCCCACAATAAAGTCCCTTCATTTGGAGGAAATGAAGAGTTTTACTCGTGTCCTGAAATGTTGCATTCTCATCAACTGATGGTAGGAAAATTGCACCCATTTCACCCAATTGGGTTGGGTTGTAAGCACTATTAATATTCTTGATACCATCTCAGGGGCCGACTAGGCTATGGTTTACCTCTTCCTCACTGATTTTTACTTCTATGTAGTCCAACCAATACTAACATAATGCAGCCTAAATCGATTCAATTACAACCAACAAATTCACAAGTCAAATTTTGATAAAAAGAACTCTAAACAACGCTACTCCCCAGCAGCGGCACCATTTTGATTAACATTTCCAGGACAATTCATCCAATTCTAAGCGTCAATCATCGTTAGTCAGTATATAACCCAACAACTGAGTTGGGGTCGATCCCACAAAGAGTAGCTTTCTTTTGAATTCAAATACGAAAGTATGACGGTGACCTTTGCAGTTGAATGAACACAACACTTAATAATCTAACAGCCAAATTTCAGGATTTTGTTACCAACGCACTTCAACAATCAACAAGGAACGGTCAAATAACTAGAAAACACTTAGGTCATTGACTAACCAACTTCCAAATTCAACTTAATGGGTGTACATAATTACCAACAAGGTTAATTCGTCGCAGGTAGAATGGACAATTAGTAAAGCAATTTTCTCTCAAACAATTACCTTATTTCCGGTGAGTTCTATCGAACCTCAACACTATCCATAAGACGACAAGCCCACTTTCTCATCAAATCCACTCATTCGAGCTAGATACAAAGGCTGAATCTCAAGTTTCACTTTCTCAAGCTAAAACCGTAATGACCCACTACTAAGGATGCCAAATTACCACTTTGGCTCTATACTTCTCTCTAGAGAAAGCACAAAACTCTGAACTATATCACACTAAATATGCAATAATAAAGTTAAACTACAGTAATAATTCAGACCCACTTCAAATTAACACAAAAATTCACTAATAGATAACACCCATTTAGTCAAATGCAATAATTGGTCACATTGTCAAATCTCCAAGGTTAGGGTTTTAGCCAATCATAATAAAAAGATTAAATTCAGTACCTGCCATATTTTCCGTAGCTGGGTAAGTGAAATTTGAAAGTTAAAGTTTGCTAAAATCATCACTATTACAAAACTCAAATGAAAAACCATGCTAAAATTACTTCAAATCAACAATGGTTGTGTCTTTGCTCTCTATCTTTTGTTCCTCACATTTTTTGAATGCTCTCTCTCTCTTGCAAAAATCAATTTATACAAGTTTGATGTGTTGCTTTTTGGGACCAATCGACGAGGATAGTCGAGCTTCACCGATAGTTCGGCGACTCACCGATCGACCTTCGTCTGGCCTTTATTCTTCACATCTTCTTAGTCCAACCACTGTAATTTTATGCGATCCAGATCGAGATCGCCGTTTCATTCCGAGATACACCTTTTTGCCTTTTAACTAGCCCATCAACACTTATCTAGATCTCCATCAGTACTTTTGGCGACAAAGTCATCCTTTACCGTTGTGATCGGCGACACGCCGAATGGAACTACTGCTCGTCGAAGTTACTCCTAATGCAATCTCAGAATTGTGTGAATTTAGTCGATAGAGGACAAACTCGGTGATTCACCGAGTTATCTCAGCGATCATCAAGATTGTTTTTCTTTTCTCTTTTTTAGCTTGCTTTGTCTTGGTTGAGCATTTCTCTCCTACCCTCGTTTCTCAACCTATATATCTGAAAATCAAGGGTTTTACATCAGTTTTTGGCATAAATTGAGCATTTGAGGACACTAATTCAATGCAAGCACAACCCTAAATGAGTCCAAATCTCGGACTCATCACCTTCTGACGGACCAAGTCGACAGGCTGTGGTCTGACCCACGGTCCATCCTAGTGAACTGTCATTTGGTCATCAGAGACCATGATTTTGGGGTCCCTGACCTATGGCTAAGTGTCAACCCATGGACCACACCTATGGTTCGTGGTTCAACCCATGGGCTGTGGTTGTTCTCCAATGCTGGCACCTGCAACTTCCCACAGTCTTTTAGAAAGTATTACGGGTAAAGTTTCATTATTACCCAAATGCGCATACATTAGGTGAGTAGGCAAAGATTTCAATTCCAACTTAGGTGTTTCTTCAAATAATGGTTTGAGTTAGGGCCCTAACTCATGATTTAATGGCTCTACGTTACATATAGAAATGGACAGTGAAAGGCTTTCTCATCATCATCACATATGCCTAGGTCTCAAGACATTTTTACCACCTTCTTCATTCTTAAGTAGTTCTAATCATATATCATCATATAGGCTCGATCTTCAAGCACTACTAATCATTATTCATCATGTGTAATTTAGTCTAATTATATTCATTTCTAGGTGCTCTACTCTCAAGAAATTCATATCTATTTACTTCAATTTCAAGTAATCTATCATGTATTTCATCAATCCTAGAAGATTTCATCTAAATCCTCAATTTCCCTTGTCATGGAATAAAACCAAATTTCATGAATTCTAGGTTAGAAACAAGGGTTAGGCATGGATACATGTAAATTAACTCTATAATCATTCTATTTAATCATAAACAATCATAATCCACTCAATTGGATCGATATTCAACATAGCCCACAACATTGGAAGAAACCCTTACTAGAATTGGGGAATTCTTCGGTAAATTATGGAATTCTAGAGGACTCCATGGATGAAAGAGTTAGATGGATGAATAAGCCATCATACCTTGATTACAAAGCCCGCACAAAGCTTCTAAGATGGAGACTTGACTTGACCTAGCTTGACCCTCTTCTTCTTCTTCTTCTTCAACTTTCTAGAGAGAATTATTTAAGAGGATGAACTTTGGGATTCTTCTGGGGGTTTAGAAATAATGACTTGAATGACTTAGTTTAGGGGTCTAAATTACATATATAGGTGATTTAGACTAGGGTAAAACAACACAACTTATGTCTAATTAAATCTTTAAATTTCCACTAATCTCTCAAAATAACCACCTTACTGACCCATCCACGAGACCTCGTCGACTGGCCGTAGGTGGACCTACGGTCCGTACTCTACGTGAAGGTCAGAGATTCTGGAAATGGGACCTTGGACTTACGACCCCCCAACCACGGGCCGACGACCTATCCACGGGGTGTGGGTCAAGGCGTGGTCACTGCCTTAGGTGGATTTCATGAGAGCTCATCCACGAGGCTTCCCACAAAGCGTGGGTCAAACCGTGGGGTGTGGATGGCCCATGTGGGTGACCCCTAGATGTTTGAAAAAAAATTAAATTTCCCTATTTCATAGATGGGGTGTTATAGATGTTGATTAAATTTCTAAAATAGGAGTCGCTTGTGTTCCATGGTTCTGAGAGTGGGGACACCTATGAGTTCATCATGGATTGTTATGAGAGGCTTCATAAGTTGGGTGTTGTACTTAAGCATGTGGAAGACTTCGTGAGTTTCCAGCTTCATGGTGAGGTTAAGATGTGGTGGACTGCCTATGTTGAATGCAGACCAACAGTTTTTTCCCCATTCACTTGGAGGTACATACTTTGTTTTTTGAAAAGTATGTACCTCATACTTTAAGGGATAACAAGAAGGATGAATTCAGGGCTTTTGAGTAGGGTGGTTTGTCTGTAGCTACTTAGGAGGCTAAACTCCATGTATTGTCTAGAGATGCTACACAATTGGTGACTACTGAGGAGGAGAGGATTTGTCTATTCATCAAGGGACTGAACTCCGAGTTACAGGTATTGTCTATTCACATGACCTCTATATGAAAAAGTTTTAATGAGGTGACTAATTTTGTGAAAAATGTGGAAGGAGTTAAACGTGTTGGGGAGGCCAAGGCTTTGTCTAAGAAGCCCAATAGCACATGTAAGTTTCACGGTTATTACTACAAAGGTTAAGGTAGGCCGACACTTGCAGCCCCGCCAATTCTATAAGCCTTTCCCACTTCTACAGGTCGTTACTCGAGAACTCCACAAAAGAATTTTAGTCAGCACAACCAAGGAGTCTCACCTTCGTCGGGCAGTGATGCTTATTGTGACCAATGACACTAACCTACGATTCGAGTGTCTACGATCGTCGATAATATAGTAACCCAACCAAGGGTTGGGGTCGTGTTCCAAGGGAGTGGTAGTGAAAATGGTAGTTAGGCTAAAATTTTGTTCTAGTTAGCTGTAGTTTGAGAAATAATCGAATAAAAACAAAGTAAATTCAAGTGGGTGATACCAAAGTGTCAAATATCCAAGGGGGTTTTGTCACAAGTAGCTAAACCAACAAAAATAAAGAGAAAATCAAGTATGGGGAGAAGTTCTTGGGGTGTGACCGCAATAGAAGTTGAGATAAATCGTTGGGTACATGTTTTCGATAGGAATTTTGCAAGATAATAGTGACTAGGCTAAGCTTTAGATTCAAATAAGTTCCCTCTCGGGCAACTTACCCCGTTTCGAAGGCGTTCCTCTCGGACACCCATTTTCCGCATGAAGGGCAGCCTACGGCTTACCACACTCACTCTCTCGAGCTGAGTGTTAGGATATGGGACTAGGGCTCACCTTCTCGGGCTGAACCTCATGTCGACCCACTCCTTAGGCCATCAGTCTAGTGGTCTTGGTTTCACGACCTCCCTCTCGGGTATGCCGAAAACACATGGTTGGTTTTATATTTGCAACTACGAACCCATTAAATTAAACCACAACCACTAGGTGAAATCACCATTAAAATACATATATCCTATCAGCAAGCAAGACCCAACAACAATATCAACAAATATTTGCTAAATTACACCCCAAAAATTGGGGTTTTTAGCCACACATCAAGAAATAACAAAATACACCTAAAATGATACTAAAATTAAATGGGTATAAGAAATTAAACCTTGATTTAAGAAAAGGAAGAAGAATGGAGAAGACCCACTTCCAACTTGGGGAAGATGAAATCCTTCTTTCTTCAAGTCTCCCAAAACCCTCTCCAAACTTGAGAGAAAATATCCAAAAAGTACTATTCTATTCTGGAAATTAAAATTAATGTTCGACTCTATAAAAATTAAGAACAAGTTTAGTATTTATAGACTTCAGAAAATAGTGTTGGTGTATCTTTTGGCGAGGTTAGTCGGAATCGCCGATTAACTCAGCGATTCGCCTTTTCATGTAGTTCGTCGCCGTCTTGCACTAGCCTTCAGCTTTGTCATGCTATGAGTCATTGTGCGGTATAGTACTGCTTCGTGGAACTATTCGGCAAAGGGCTGACTGCTCCTTTCATCGCCTTTTTGATCCTTCTCCTCAGGGCTTCGCGTACTGGAACAAAGGGCAGAGTGCGTCCCTTCAGCGAGTTGCCAAGTGTGCTTGGCGATATGCAGGCTTCAGCTTCTTCGTTCTTTTCAGCCTTTTTGTTCCTTTTTGCGCCAAAGTGTCCATGCTTCCACCAAAACTTCAAATAACTGAAACTTAAGAATTTCATCAGATATTGAGACAAAATAAGCATTTGAGGACACTATTTCTATCTAAATAATGCCCTAAATGAGTCCAATTTGTGGACTCGTCAATACCCCCAACTTATACTTTTGCTTGTCCACAAGCAAACTCAAGTTCAGTCGTTAAACAAGGTGTCTCAAATAGTGCTACACAAGACTAAATCATGAACATACACAACAAGACACAAATTACTTATGCGAAGATCAACTGTGTAGTCAAAGATTCAAGTTGTGACACACCACTACCAAAGATATCTCATGCTCACGATACTTGCTACTAATGCAAGTTCACGCTCAACAACAGTATCTGAATGCCCTCACACAAAGAATGATTCCATATTCACGCACAAGGGTAAAACAATTTAAGATCAGGAATTAGATGCAACGCTCACACTCAAAAATAGGAATAGAATGCATGTTTTCACCCATAGGTTTGCCCTAATTTTCCAATCAACCATCGGTTCGGCTTGCTCAAGATCAAAAAGGTCTTTCTAAGGCTTGTAATGAGGCTGAGTGCAAAGATACGATCATTTAGGCTTAGTGACTAAAGATCCTCATGAATGTGGTGCTCACAACACTTCCTTCCCTTTTCCTTCATCATTTTCTTTAGTGCTCATGAGTCATCCTATTATTCGCTTCCCATGAATTGTTAGGAGACCCCATTTCTTTTGTACTTTATTCCACAACTTTCTATTTCACTCTTTTTCTGTCTTTTCTTTTCCTTTTTTTTATATGGAGGGGTTCCATTTTTCCGCAATACCATGGGATAGAAAAGACTTTTCTTGCACTTCTTGACTTCTCCTTCCCCTTTTCACAACACCCCCAAAGTTGGCTACTTACTACATCACAAGTCATGAGGATTACAGGTGGTTGAATAAAGGTCTAGGTTTTATCAAGTTTTCTTTCAAAGAAGGGTAAGTCTCAAGGGGTGTTCCAAAGAGTTTCACACGCACACAGGTAGGTCACAAAAGAGGTATATGTCAGATTGGCTGACACTTTTTAAAGTTTCCTAAGATCATTTCAAGAGCAAACCTTACTAAATCAATCAAACTAACGGGGTAAATTCTAGGTTTATTGGTGCACGGTTCAAAGTAAGCTCATCACACATGGCATCGATACTAAAGCCAAACAAGACTACACACTTTCGCTAGTGTGCAACGATCATCACAAGAGAAATCAATTTGATGCAAGGCTAATCACAACGAGATGAAAATAGTTCACATATTACCTATGCAACTTCATTTGGTCTCATTGTAGCCGCACATTCATGTTTGTTCGATTGAGAGCACTATTTAAGTCATCGATATTGATCGAAATCAAGACTTAAATTTGTACGACAACATCCACTTTCAACACAAACGGTGGCAAAAATTTGCGTACAACAAACTTTTTTCGGAAGGGTCAAAATAATTTTGCAATTAAACAAAAAGAAGCCATAAGCTCAAACAATCGCAAAGCAATTTTAAGAACAATTTAAAATAGAAAACACAATTGTACACAAAAACACAAATATCAACACAAAAATATCAACACAAAAGGTGTGGGCCTCACCTCACCACAAAAGAAATGTGTTTGTCCTCAAGTGCAAGTAACAAAATATTCAGAATCTAGAATAAAGAAAGACAGAGAGGGAGGTAAAGAGGGGATCCTGTCTAAGGATTCGCTCCATCTGTCTGGGTATCAATGCCCTGAGTATTATCATTCTGACTCTGGTTCTCTGCTTCAGCGAGATTAGCCTTAACCATAGTATCAAAATCATGAGCTACTCCAAAGGCATATCCACAGTGATGAACCCTCGGGTCCACGAAGGGACATTAGGGTCAATGGGAATCCTCCTACTGGAACTGGCTTCCTTGCTCTTGCGCTTTACTTTGGTCTTGTTCGGTTTTCTGCATCTCTCCTGAAATGTTGTGCTCTTATGTGTCGGGGTGGTACGTCTGTTACTGCAACTTTGGATTTGGCCATGTCTGCAAAATCTTGAGAAAATGGTAGAACGTTTTTTACAAACTAAGCAGAGATATTTAGTTGCAGGTAGATGGTCAGTGTATTCGGATTGTCGCCGAACACCTTCGGCGAGCCACGGTTAGTTCATCGAAGGTCATAGTGTAGAAGGATTAGGGGTAAAGAGAAAGGGAAATTAAGATAACACTCGCCGAGTCGTCGGGTGCACTTGGCGATCCCGTGCTTTTCGCCAAAAGTTACAACAACCACAACAAATAAAGCATGCTAATAAGGACGAGATGGGGAACTTAGGCGAACTGCGGAGTGGTTCGGTGAGCTCGTCACAGCTCGCCAAATTACCCAACGTACCTACTTTTGACCCAAGTTTTGAAAATCTGCCCTGCAACCCCCGAAAACACAATTTAAGCACAAATAGCACAAATTTGACGAAGACCCATAACATACGAATACCACTAATGAGTCCACAAATTGGACTCATTTAGGGCTTTATTTTGATTGAAATAGTGTCCTTGAATGCTTAGTTTGTCTCAATATATGATGAAAACTCTTAAGTTTCAGGTATTTGAAGTTTTAGTGGAAGCATGGACATTTAGGCGCAAAAAGGAACAAAAACGCTAAAAAGAATGAAGAAATTAAAGCATGAGCATCGCCAAGAACCTTTGGCGATTCGCCAAAAGGACATACTCCTCCCTTTGTTCCAATATGCGAAGCCATGAAGGAAGAGGATCAAATAGGCGATGAAAGGAGCAGTCGGCTCTTTGCCGAAAAGTTCCGCGAAGCAGTACTGTACTTCCCAATGGTCCAGAACATGAAGATTTTGAAGGCAAACATGAAACAGTGATGAAACAGAAGAAGGGAGAGTCGCCGAGTCATTCGGCGGCATCGACTAACTTCGCCGAAAGATCCGCTAAAGCTATTTTCTGAAGTTTATAAATAATAAACTTGTTCTTAATTTGAAGAGCTCCGAACCATTATTATTATTTTCAAAATAGAATAGTAAGTTTTTAGATATTTTCTTTGAAGTTTGGAGAGGGTTTTGTGGGAGACTTGAAGAGAGAAGAATTTCATCTTCCCCAAGTTGGAAGTGGATCTTCTCCATTCTTATTCCTTTGCTTAAATCAAGGTTTATTTCCTTATACCCATTTGATTTTAGTATCATTTTAGGTGTATTTTGTTATTTCTTGATGTGTGGCTAAAACCCCATATTCTTGGGGTGTGATTTGGCAAATATGTGTTGATATTATTGTTGGGTTTTGCTTGTTGATAGGGTAGATGGTGATTTAACCTATTGGTTGTGGTTTAATTTAATGGGTTTGTAGCTGCAAATACAAAACCACCCTTGTGTTTTCGGCTTTCCAGAGAGGGAGGTCACGAAACCAAGACCACTAGACTGATGGCATAAGGAGTGGGTCGACATGAGGTTCAGCTCGAAAGGGTGAGCCCTAGTCCCATATCCAAACACTCAGCTCGAGAGAGTGAGTGGGGTAAGGCGTATGCTGGTCTTCATGCGACAAATGGGTTTCCGAAAGGAACCCATTTGAAACGGGGCAAGTTGCCCGAGAGGGAACTTATTTCCATCTAAAGCTTAGCCTACTCACCACTATTATCTTCAAAATTTCCTATTGAAAGAATATACCCAACTATTTATCTCAACTTGTATTGCGGTCACACCCCAAGAACATTTCTCCATACTTGATTTTCTTGTTATTTTTTGTTGTTTTTACTACTTATGACAAAACCCCCATTTGATATTTGACACTTTCGTGTCACCCCCTTTAATTTACTATGTTTTTGTTCGTTAATGTCTTTAGCTATGACTACTTAGAGCTTAATTTTATTTTTCTATGAATTCTCAAAACCACTTCCTTGGGACACGACCCCAACCTTTAGTTGGGTTACTATATTATCGATGATCGTAGACACTCATATAGTAGTTTAGTGTCGTTGGTCACGATAAGCATCAATAGGTGCCACTGCCGGAGAGTGGTGTTATTTGAGAATTTCTAGATTAGTGGAATTTTTGTTCTTCTTAGTCGTAGTCTACTTACCTAATTTTTAGTTTTGTCTAGTTTGTATGTGTGTTGAGACAGGATAATGAGTATACATGATAGGGATGGTGGACCAATGGAGCACCGCCCAGTTGAAGATATGAGATTCAGAGATCACATCCTAAACTTCAATCATCTAGGAGGAGAACCTTTTCATGAGTCATGGATGAGGTTTAAAACTATTGATACAATGCCCAACTCATGAAATCCCTTATTTAGTTCTACAAGAATGCTTCTATAGGGGTCTAAGTCCTGAAATTAGAGAGTTAATCGACCGACTTATGCCAGACGGTCGCGATAAATACTCCTATGAGACTGCAACCAAATTCCTTGACCTTGTGGCTAAAACCAACAAGGATACTTAGAATGACCATCATTTAATCAGTTTGTTAGGTCAGATGAACAACTTGACCCAAAGGGTCGAGGAACTGGAAGTGATGTCCAAAGAAAAGCGCAAATGCAGACCACCAACTGAGCAGGGCAGATCAATGGACATTGAAATTAAACACATCGAAGATATGTTATTAACCATCCTTCAAAAGCTAAATGAGCAAGATAGAGTGCTAGAAAAGATTAGAGAAAATTTAAAAGCGCTAAATCAGATGAGCAATTCTCCCTCTAGATCTATCCAACTAATTGAAACTCTCTTGGGTCACATAATGCCTGATCTCGGTCAGGCACAAGACAAGGGGTGCCCAAATGATGTTTTGGCCAACTCCAAAAGTCAAAGTTAGGTGCTAACCTGCGTCGTGCCACGATGTTAACTAAGGCGCTATTTGGGAGGCAACCCAAAACCCTTAACTACTTTAAGTTTGTTATTTTTGAAATAAAGGTGTTTTTGATTTTTTAGGAATGGAGCATGAAAATTTTGTGAAAAGTATGGGATGAATTACTCAATCCAATTGGTGAAACGCTGATTAGATCGGCGACCGATACAAAGACCGTCGTTTGGATCCTCACTTTGGTTAAGGGCCCTGTAAACCTTGGTGAGGTAGATGAACACTAGGCAAATCGTCGAGTAGCTAAGAAAATCCAAATAATGTCGCCGAATGAGTTAGATTTGGATGGGATTTATAAAACCACGGGCCTTAACTTTCAACTTTCTTTCATACCTCTCACTCTATATTCTCGCAAAAATTGCACCTACTTAGTGTTTTTAGAATTATTGCGAAACCTAAGTATTTTAGTTGTTTGAGTAGTGATTGGATCTGTAATAACCTGCTGCTTAGCATCATAGTCTTGATCTAATCTGCCTAAAAGGTTGGCTCTCCAAACCTTACATTTAATTTTGGTATGGATGCTCTCATTTCAAGTAATTTTATCCAATGTCATGTGATGTTGCTTTCTAATGAATTTAGATTATTCTAATCGCTAAGGCGAACTCACCAAACCCTTCGGCGATTCCTACTGATATTGTGTTTCTATAAAACTCGATCTAGTTGTTCTGACTTCTTTCGAATTCATTGCAGAAATAGCTAAATCAAAAGTTACAGCAAGAAGCAAGCCACATAAAGATACAACAAAAGGGATTACAATGACCAAGGATGCAGATACATTCATAAGCAAAGTTGCTAAACTTTCCAAAACCTGCGAGAAATTAAAAGGCAAACACAAGGCCTTTGAATTATCAGATAGGGATGAGCAGCGACTTAAGAGGCGGAATGATTCACCTAGGGACTGGACTCCCCAACCTATAATTATTGCACGTCCCGTTCTAGCGCTGACACTAGTATTAGTACCTCTCATACAAGATCCTCAGTCGAAATCAAGTCGAGAAAAGGCTGAGGGGTTGAGGAGAATTCTGGAAGAAAAGTGTCTGTCGATAGACGTGGTTATAGATAGATACCCAGAGATAATGTAGTGTCTGAGATAACACAAGTTCTAAATCTTCACTAAACCCCGTGGACCTTAAATTCCACACAGGGTAATAGAGTTCTACAGTGCATATAGTGCACTATCACCCCAACAAAAGCAACTAGAAGCAGCCTTCACAGAAGTCAGATATATGGTTGTCAGAGGCAGGAGAGTGAAGTGTGACAATGAGGAAATCAACGCAGTCTTGGGGATCACTGCCAGTATCTGATTAGAACAAAGAAGCTGGAAGAGATGACAAAGTGCCTAACCCTACTAATTGCAGATGAAACTCCAAAGTGGGCAGCGGAAGGAGTTCCGATTGAAAAGAAAGAACTAAACATAGCCTCAAGGTTCTGGTTCGGTTTTATCAGCAACACAATTATGCCATCCCAAAATTAGTCGATCCTTCACCTTGCCAAGGCAGCCTGCCTGGGTTGTGTCATAGAAGAGACTCAGATAAACTTGGGTACAATCATTGCTTCAAAGATACTTATGCGTGTAAGAAAGAGCCAAGCCTCACTTCCATTTCCTGTTTTGATCACAAAATTGTGCAAATGAGCCTAGGTGCCTCGGGAGGTCAAGAAGGATGTAGAAGTGATGCCCACAACCTCTACTGATATCCAGAGGATCGAAGCCGAGTATCTTAAGGATAAGGCAGAAAAGAAAAAGGCATCATCGATGAAGATAGTACACACAGAATCATCACTTGCAGAAACACATATGTCTACTCCGACAATTGGACCTCCAGGTATATCCATTGCCATTGTTACTCACACTGATTCTCTAGGTCTTTCTGCTGCTGCACGATTGCCAAAACCCACCCCTGTTGCTGCCGATTCACGACTTCCACTCACCCGAGCATCTCCACTCCGGATGGGACAACAGGCTCTTTCTGCTGATCGTCAAGCTGTGAACCTAGAGTCCTCTATTCCAGACATGATTCAGATTGCCTTGACTGATGTTGTGACACCTTTGAGCACTACCGTTGATGTCCTAGCAACAATAATTGCGGTGTGCGACCATAACCAAATGTCCACAGAGGAGGTGACAACATTAAAAGATGCCAATTCTGAATTATGAAAAGATATAGACCACATGAAGTCCACCGATGCATCCATGGTCTTTGTAATAGCCGAGACTCCAGATATGCCAAAAATACATCAGATTACCACAGGGCATGGAGATGGACGGGAGCATATAGACAATTCTTAATCGAAGGCAGAAACTGACGAAGAGATGTTTGAGGAAATTACAGCGGACGATATGGCCGAGAGTAAAGAAATCATGATAAATGTTGTTGTGCAAGCTTCTTTAGCAAATCTCCTGTTACGGGATCCAGTGAAGCTGGTCCTTCTGGTGGTCACTCTGAATACTGATGCCATCACAGATGGAGCAATCGCATAGCCAGGATCCTCTCTTTACCTCCCTCTATGTTGTTAGTTATCCTTCAAACCTTTGGATATTTATTACTTGCATTTGAGGACAAATGATTTTATTTGTGGTGGGGTGAGGCTCACCTTTTGTTTTTCTTGTTTCAGATACTTGTGTTTTGGTCTATATTTGGGTTTATCTATTTTTAATTGTGTTTTAAAACTGTTTTTGTGGATGTTTGAACTCATGTCTCTCTTTTGTTTTTAATTGCAAATGACTTTGATCCCTTCTTCGCACATTTTTGCCACCCTTCATGAGTTGAATGTGGTTGTTCTTTCGCAAAAAATTGAGTCTCGGTTTCGATCAATACCAATGACTTGAATAGTGCTCTCAATTGAATGAACATGAACGTACGGCTACTATGAGGCCTTGTGTGATTAGCTTTCTTTGAAACTTGCATGAATAAACCTAGAATTTGCCCTATTATTCTGATTGATTTAGAAAGATTTCCTCTTGAGATGATGTTAGGCAACTTTAAAGAGTGTGAGCCAAATTTGACATATACCTCATTTGTGGCCTACCCGTGAGTGTGTTAAACTCTTTTGAACACCCTTTGAGCCTTACCTTTCTTTGGAAGAACCTTGATGAACCCTAGACCTTACTTGAACCATTACCTACAATATTCTTGAGTTGTGGTTTAAAGAATACCCAACTTAGGCCAAAATCCTAAGTTGGGGGTGTGGTGAAGGGGAAAAGTTCTGTCAAGAAGTGCAAAACAAGTCCCTCTTAACCCACGGTATTGCATAAAAATGGAACCCCTTTAATTCAATAAAAAAAATTAAATCTGGAATAAAGTACGAAGGGAATCGGGTTTCAAGCAATCCATGGAAGAGAGTAAAAAAAAGGTGACTTAGAAGCACTAGAAATAGAATTGATGAAGGAAAAAAAAGGAATGCCTTGAGAATACCACATCTCACGAGGAAAAAGTCATTGAGCCTAAATGACGATACCTTTGCACTCAGCCCTATACAAGCCTTAGAAAGACCGTTTTGATCTTGAGTAAGCCGAATCGAAAGTCATTTGGAAAATAAGGGAAACCCTATGGATGAAAACATGCATTGTGTTCCTCATTTTTTAGTGTGAGCGTTGCATCTGATTCATGATCTTGAATTGATTAACCTCTGTGTGTGAATATGGAATCATTCTTCATGTGAGGGCATTTAGATACTTTTTGTGAAGCTTGAACTTGCACAAGTAGCAAGTATTGCGATCATGATATTTTTTGGTAATGGTGTGTCACCACATGAATCTTTGAGTACACAATTGATCTTTGCATAAGTAAATTGAGTCTTGTTGTGTGCACTCATGATTGAGTCTTGTGTAGCAATGTTTGAGAAATCCTTTTGGAATGGCTGAACTCAAGTTTACTTGAGGACAAGCAAAAGTTTAAGTTGGGGGTGTTGATGAGTCTACAAATTGGACTCATTTAGGGCTTTATTTTGATAGAAATAGTGTCCTCGAATGCTTAGTTTGTCTCAATATCTGATGAAAACTCTTAAGTTTAAGGTATTTGATGTTTTAGTGGAAGCATGGACGATTAAGCGCAAAAAGGAATAAAAAGGCTGAAAAGAACGAAGAAACTGAAGCACGAGCATCGCCAAGAACCTTTGGCGATTCACCGAAAGGACATACTCTGCTCTTTGTTCCAGTATGTGAAGCCGTGAAGGAAGAGGATCAAAATGGCGGTGAAAGGAGTAGTCGGCGCTTCACCGAAAAGATCTGCGAAGCAGTACTATACCCCCATTAAATTAAACCACAACCACTAAGTGAAATCTCCATGAAAATAAATATATCCTATCGGCAAGCAAGATGCAACAACAATATCAACACATATTTGCTAAATCACACCCCAAGAATGGGGTTTTTAGCCACACATCAAGAAATAACAAAATACACCTAAAATGATACTAAAATCAAATGGGTATAAGAAATTACACCTTGATTTAAGCAAAGAAAGAAGAATGGAGAAGACCCACTTCCAACTTGCGAAAGATGAAATCATTCTTTCTTCAAGTCTCATAAAACCCTCTCCAAACTTGAGAAAAAATATCCAAAAATTACTATTTTATCCTGGAAATTAAAATTAATGTTCGACTCTACAAAAATTAAAAACAAGTTTAGTATTTATATACTTCAGAAAATAGTGCTGGCGGATCTTTCGGCGAGGTTAGTCGGAATTGTCGATTAACTCGGTGATTCACCCTTTGGTGTAGTTGGTCGCCATCTTTCATTAGACTTCAGCGTCATCGTACTCTATGTCATTGGGCGGTATAGTACTGCTTCGTAGTACTATTCGGCCAAGTGCCGACTACTCCTTTTATCGCCGTTTTGATCCTTCTCCTTCAGTGCTTCACGCACTGGAACAAAGGGCCGAGTTTGTCCCTTTCGCGAGTCGCCAAGTGTGCTTGGCAATACGCATGCTTCAGCTTCGCAATTCTTTTCAGCCTTTTTGTTCCTTTTTGCACCTAAGTGTCCATGCTTCCACCAAAACTTTAAATACCTGAAACTTAACAGTTTTCATCAGATATTGAGACAAAATAAGCATTTGAGGAAACTATTTCTATAAAAAAAAAGCCCTAAATGAGTCCAATTTGTGGATTCATCAGGCAGCAGGACATTTTTTTATCGCACTTGTTATAATTGTCGGGAACCTTGGCATATGAGGAGAGATTTTCCCACCCGCGCATGTTTGATTCCGTGCAGTAGCACACTATTGTAGTGGTACCCACGGGCAATTCTAATAATGGTAGAGGCATCCACAAGGTGGGTGAGGAGGGAATCAGTGAGGCCGTAAAGGCCAGGGAAATGGTAATGTAGATAGAGGAGCAGTATAGCCAAGAAGGTAGAGGTCACTCACTGTTATGCCTTTCCATGCAAGACCGACGTTAAGGCGTCTGATGCAGTGATAACATGTACTATTCTTGTCTTTGTCCGGATGGCTACTATTTTATTTGATCCGAGTTTTGATATACCATGAGTTTGCGGTATTTCTAACACATTTCACTTACAAGTTGTGTGTGTCTAGGGCTTTTTCTTATTGGTTTTTATGTTTTTTTATTGTATTTTGCCGGAAAGATGTTTGGCCGCGGAAGTAAAGAGACAACTGAAAGAAATGCAGAAAAAAGGGCATCTACAAAGTTGATCTATAGACCGTAGATCCATTGACGGTCTGTAGTGGTGGTCGTAGATCAGCAGGCAAGGCATGGAAGGAAGATCAGGGAAATCTGACCAAGTGTGGAACCACGGTGTCTAGTGACTGTCCGTAGATTGATCTACGGACCGTACTATTGAACCGTAGAATGATACTGCGAGGGTTCCAGTACCTAACTTTTGAAGAATCTAAGTATGGAGCTACGGAGAGGGATTGACGGACCGTAGATTGATCTACGGTCCGTACTGCAGTTCCGTCGTCTGCTTCAGAGAAGCTGATTTTTGGAAGCTGAAATATTTTCAAAGTCCTGGCTGACGGAAGGGACTCACGGACCGTAGATCCATTGACAGTCCGTGAGTTAGTCTCGTGGAATGAAGATGCTTGCCTGAACAAACTTTCCTTATTTTGTTTCCCTTTTAATTTAGGACTTGTTTTCTTGACTTGGGAGATTAACTTACAACTCTAGCAATTCTTAATTTCCTAAGTTCGTTTTGAAGATTTTGGTGTTGCAATTCAAGTTGAATTTATGGGTTTATTATTCTTCTCACGTAAGTTCATAATTCTTTCATTCAAACCAATGAATTTTGTTCATATGATTATGGGTAACTAAACCCCACAAGTAGGGTTGTGGGAACCATGAGCGATTAACAAAGTATGAATAGTATATAAGCAATTCTTGAATAGTTTTTTGCATGCATTGATAGTTCTTTCGTTTAGAAGTCTTTTTAACGAGTGCACGCATTAGAACTTGCCTTGTTGCTACTTGCCGGACCTAGGAGGTAATCAACAGGATAAGAATTATCAACATAGATTTAGTGTGCTACTATCTAATAGGCTAGTGTCGATTGGTGCGAAGTAATAACTAAGAAAAACATCGATTATGATGTCTAATATGAAGTAAAGGTAAGGGTTAGTACATTATAGACACGTAGCCGGACCAAGGTGTCGGGTTAAATTCTCTAGATACCGGACCAAGGATTTAGAGATACCTAACTTATCACTTTGCATGTAGTACACTTGGAAATGATTGCTATTACTAGGATTACTGCGTTATGAGCTTATGGGGAACACGTATACCCTAGTTATTTCTCTCATCTTGATAACAACAAAAACTAACTTTTGATTACTGATTATTTATTGAATTCTTACAATTTGTTTCACAAACCCCCCCCCCTTTTAATTATTTGTTTCTGGAAGTAATTTGACTAATTGAATATAATTATTGGTTAAAGTAAAGTCTAAATCATTTTCCTCGTGGGATCGACCCCAACCTACAAGTTGGGTTCTTTGCTTGATAACGATCGCTTATGCTTCTTTAGGGAGGTGTAATTTGAGCGTATCAAATTTTGGCGCCGCTGCTGGGGAAATTTGGCTTTTAGATTTATTTTAACTACATTATTGAACGTTAGTCAAATATTTCCTAATTTTACTTTTTCTTTTTGGTTTTGTCTCTCTCAGGTTCTGACTCTAGTGTATGCCAAGTACACGGAGCCAGGGTGAAGCACTTACTCCTTACGACCCAGAGTTGAACCGAACTTTGCAAAAAATGAACAATCAAGGAGTTCAAGTTAATCCTATAGGATGCAATCTAGGTGATGAAGTTGAGTTGCAACCCCTGAGGGTGGTTGTAGGAGACAACCAGGTTGTAGCGGAAAATCAATTGGGAGATGCAGTGAGGGTGCATGGCCCACCAAGCCCTCGACCACACGACAACTATAGGGGCAATGTAAACATTGCTGACTCAGATGGACCTCTTGTCCTACCCCCTTTACCTCCGGGGCACACATTTGTAGTGAAAAGTAGCTTTATGCAAATGCTTACAATTAGGGGCTTATTCTCGGGTTTGCCATCGGAAGACCCACATGCTCACATAGCCATGCTAAGGGCGGTTTGCAAGAGCTTTGTGGGTCGACCAAACTTTGATATGGATGTCATCGGGTTGTGAATGTTCTCTCTATCACTGACCGGCGATGCTGCTGAATGGTTCAATGAGCTTCCTTATAAATCAATATATACATGGTACCAACTGACGGATGTGTTCTTATAAAGATATTATCGAGTGTCCAAGAAGCTCAATCACAAAGATAGGGTCAATAATTTTGTAGCATTACCTGGAGAGTCTGTGAGTAGATTTTGGTACAGATTCACTAAATTTGTAAGAGGTGTTACGAATCACCGTATTGATGATGAGTTACTGAAGAAATATTTCTATCGAGGTTAGGATGACAACAATAAAACAGTGTTTGATACTATTGCGGGAGGATCATAAAGTGAGTGCACATATGCGCAGATTGCAGAAAAATTGGAGAAGATCTCTCGCAACAATAAAGCATGGAGTACTAGGAGGTCGGATACTGGGAGAAACACATTTGCCGCTCATGCTACGAACAACCCGTCTGTAGAGGAGATTCATGAGGAGATGGCTAAGATGAGAACCGAGTTGGGGTTGGTATGGAAGCATGTGAGCGGAGGTGCAGAGAAGGTAAATGTTGTGAATTACTTGACTAGAACGCCACCACCAGTTGAAGAGTGTTAGTATGAAGAGGATGCTTATGCGGTGAATGATTAGACGGGGGCCCCGTTTCCGACCAAACGCCCAAAGATCCAACACGGAAAATTGGCGCTAGGGTCAAGGAAACCAAGGTCAGAATTATGGCAATTACAACCGAGAGGGTCAATATGTCTGGGATGGGAACTTTCATCGCGACAACAACTACAACCGGAACAATTATGGCAACAAAAACGATCGGGTTGGACCTTATGTTTCCCCTCAAAATCAAGAATCTGGTATGAGGGAAACTAGAGGCAATATGGCGCGTATTGAAGATATGATTCATAAGATGATGAGAAGGTTAGATGCAACGGATGAAAATGTGAAGGAGATGAGAAACGACTTGTCTGGTATTGGTGCAAAGGTTGATGCCCATGCAGTGTCAATAAAACATCTAGAGCAGCAAATGACTCAGTTGTCTACTACAGTGAACCCACGTGAACCTGGCACTCTTCTTAGCAACACCATCCAGAATCCAAAGAATGATGGTCATTGTATGGTAGTTACTACTCGAGGGGGTAAGCAAACCATAGATCCTTTTTGCAAAAAGCCGCTCCACGGTGGTAAAGTCTCATCTTGTGTGTTGGCCGAAGTTACAATAGTAACATTGAACCCTCGAATATGTTCGAAGATCTCGAAATGATCTTCCAGTTCGGGGGAGAATTCGCAAAATTCCGTTTCCATCGAGAATTGAATTGACCTTTCCCTTATTTCGAGCGGAAAATCTAACAGAGACATTACTGTGGATATTCTGACCAAAAAATGTGACACACCTATGACGTTTGTGGTGGATGTTGAGATTGGAAAAGAAGATGATGTGGTATAGGTTAGAGTAGAGTCTGAGACTACGACAGAGAAAGAAGCGGAGATATCTCAGAAAGTGGTCCCCATACCGAGACCTCCACTACCTTTTCCACAGAGGTTAGTGAAGAAGACTGGAGATGGTAAATATCGCAGGTTTATTACTGTGTTGAAGCAACTTTCCATCAATGTTCCTTTGATTGAAGCTTTAGAGAAAATGCCTTGGTATGCAAAGTTTATGAAATATATGGTGACTAGGAAAAGGTCTTTGAGTTTTGAAGATGATGATAGATTGCAACATTGTAGTGCTATTGCTATAAGATCTCTTGTGTAGAAGAAGAAAGACCCTGGTGCTTTTACAATCCCATGTACTATAGGGTTGTTACACTTTGCTAAGGGATTGTGTAATCTTGGTGCTAGCATCAACCTCATGTCATTGTCTATTTATAATAAGTTGGGTCTAGGGGATCCAAAGCCTACTACAATATGGCTACTTATGTCCGATCGTACCGTGAAAAGGCACATTGGTGTACTCCATGATGTGCTAGTAAAAGTGGAGTCGTTTATCTTTCCAGCAGATTTTGTGATTCTTGACTATGAAGTTGATTTTGATGTTCCCATCATCCTTGGGAAACCATTCGTTGCCACAGGTCGTGCATTGGTTGATATGGAGAAGGGACGGATGAAATTTAGACTGGATAACGAAGAAGCAACTTTCAATATTTGTAGGTCCATGAAGCATAGTGGTGAGCTCCAAACGGCACTGCTATAACTTGCAGAGTTGACAGTGGAATGAAAGTGCAAATTAAAGTGCGACTTGGTGTTGAGGCACTAGCAGCAGTTATGAAGAATTTTGATAGTGATGGTATTGAAGAGTACGATGAGGGGTAGCTGCACTAGATAGGTGTGAATATCGGTCAAAACAAAAGAATTATGAATTAGACATGAAGAATCAAGAGTCTCCACCAGCGAGAGCATCTATTGTGGAAACACCGAAATTGGAGCTTAAGGCTCTACCACCACATTAGAGGTATGTATTCTTGGGCAGAGATAACACTTTGCTGGTCATCATTGCGGTAGATCTAATTGCGAGACGAGTAGAGTGCTTGGTAACTGTGTTAAATAGTTTCAAGAGAGCTACTGGGTGGACTATTGCAGATATTATTGGGATACCTCCTGGTATTTGTTCCCACAAAATCCAACTCATGCCAGATCAGAAACCTAGTATTGAGTGCCAAAGAAGATTAAATCCACCAATGCAAGAAGTAGTTAAAAAGGAGATCATCAAGTGGTTGGATGCTGGAGTTATCTATCCCATTGCAGATGGTAGTTGGGTATGCCCTGTTCAATTTGTGCCCAAGAAAGGTGGTATTACTGTGGTGCCTAATGAGAGAAACGAGCTTCTTCCGATGCGGCCCGTGACTGGATGGAGAGTCTTCATGGACTACCAGAAACTAAATGCTTGGACAGAAAATGACCATTTCCCTATGCCATTCATGGATCAGATGTTAGATAGGCTTGCTGGTAAGGGTTGATATTGTTTTCTTCATGGTTATTCGGGCTACAATCAGATTTCTATAGCTTCGGAGGACCAAGAGAAGACCATCTTTACGTGCCCTTATGGGACTTTCGCCTTCAAACGGATGCCCTTTGGGTTATGCAATGCTCCAGCGACCTTCCACCATTGCATGATGTCAATATTCTCTGATATGGTGGAGGACACTATTGAGGTATTTATGGATGATTTATCTATGGTAGGTGACTCTTTTGATTGATGTCTAAGTCATTTGGCTAAGGTACCGAAAATATGTGAAGATTGCAATCTGGTGCTGAATTGGGAGAAGTGCAACTTTATGGTGAAGGAATGGATAGTTCTAGGTTATCGAATTTCTGAGAAAGGCATCGAGGTAGATAAAGCAAAAGTTGAGGTAATTGAAAAGATTCCACCACCTATCTCTGTAAAAGGTGTTCAAAGTTTTCTTCGGCATGCAGGTTTCTATAGGAGGTTCATCAAAGATTTCTCTAGAATTGCACATCCATTGTGCAAACTACTAGAAAAGGAGTATAAGTTTGATTTTCATAATGCTTGTCTGAGAGCATTTGCAAAGTTGATGGAGAAGTTGGTTACTGCACCTATTATTATTTCACCGGATTGGGGACAACCGTTTGAGGTAATGTGCGATGCGAGTGGAGTGGCGCTTGGTGTAGTATTGGGACAGAGGCGAGAAATTATTCTCCATCCTATTTATTATGCTAGCAAAGCTCTAAATGTGGCGCAGAAGAATTATACAGTGACTGAACAAGAGCTTCTTGCAGTGGTTTTCGCATTCGAAATATTTTGATCCTACCTGCTTGGTACTAAGGTCATAGTGCATACTGACCATTCTGCATTAAGGTATTTCCTAGCGAAGAAGGATGCAAAAATGAGTCTGGCTAGATGGGTATTGTTGCTGCAAGAGTTTGATTTTGTGGTAAAGGATAGAAAGGGGACCGAAAATGAAGTTGCCGATCACTTGTCCAGATTGGAGGAAGAGGCTATGTTAAAGCTTGGTGATGGGGCTGAAATTAATGAATGTTTTTCTAGATGAACAAGTATTGCCTGCTTCTCATGATCTGATTCCTTGGTTCGCAGACTTTGCTAATTATTTGGCAAGTGATATTTTGCCCCCGGATTTGTCTTTTCACCAAAGGAAAAAGTTTATGCATGATGTGAAGAAATTCTTTTGGGATGAGCCTAACTTGTATCATAGTTGTGCTAATGGAATTATTTGTCGCTGTGTGCCCGAGATTGAGATGTTGACTGTACTTGAAGCATGTCATTCATCGCCTGTTGGTGGGCATCATAGTGGTATTCGAACTGCACATAAGATTTTGCAGTGTGGGTACTACTGGCCTAATATCCACAAAGATGCTCATGATTTCGCCAAGTCTTGTGATCGTTGCCAAAGAGAATGAGGGATTTCAAAGAGGCAAGAGCCTCATTTGAATCCTATATTGGTGATAGAGTTGTTTGATGTATGGAGCATTGATTTTATGGGTCCATTTGTGAGTTCACATGGGATGAAGTATATTCTTGTTGCGGTTGATTATGTATCAAAGTGGGTGGAAGCAGTTGCGCTCACCGACAAAAGTTGACAACCAATTCACATGGGACAGAGCCGTCATGGTTGCTGCCCTAGTAGCAGGATTGGAGATCGACTTTGCCCGCATGCTGCTGGCAAAGATTCACGAGAGGGTATTCAATACCTCCACCACTTACCCCTTTCCATGTTTGATTTTACAATTGTGCAGGGACTCTAGAGTGCCGCTCTTGCACTGTGATAAGTTAATCCACCCTACGGGGACCTCAGATTTTTGGCTTAATTCGGGACGAGGCTAATGTGGCAGCACCTCATAGAGGGCCGACGATCGATGTGCCAGTGCGTACGAATTTAGTCAATGCAATGGAGCAGATGCAGAGTGATGAGCCTGTCCTTCCAGTCCACGCTGATGATGCCCCAGCCTCATCTTCTCAGGCTGCTAGTCAGGCCCCCAGCTCACCTAGAGCCACCCCACCATCGGGAATGAATGTTACACCAATGGCCCGAGTCCAGAAGTTAGAGGCTCAGATGGCGACCTTGCTGCACCACATTAAGCCCTGGATGCGAAAGTTGATTGCTGAGTCCGAAGATAGAGTAGAAAAGTGGATGAAGGCAAAAATGGACCAAAAAATCCAAGCAGTTCATAAGCAACTCGATGCCTTCCAGTTGAGAGTTCTAGAGAGGCCAGCACCCACTACTGATATGTCTTCTTGTCGGACCGAGCTAGCTAGTCTCTGGGCTGATTTTGATGCCATCCTGGCCACACTAGTTGTTGAGCCACAGGCTGCACCATCTGCACTAGGCGATGATACAGTCCTGGGTGCACTATTCAGTGGATATGATGCGGAGGAGCAGCCTGTATGTGCCCGCGATAAGAGACATCGATCCAGCCATAACACTGAGCTCACAGAGTAGGAAAAGGATGGCAAAAGGCAGCGCAGGCAGGAGAAGAAGGCACGTAAAGCCTCCATAATGGATAAGCAGCAGAGGGCCCGTGAGATGATTGCTGGGGCGTCGAGTTCTTTGCCCGTGTCTGAAGTTCTACCTATTGTGACGATTGTTATGAGCACCACTGATGGTGCAATTAGGGTGGCAGATAGCACTACTGATGGTGTTGTCCTTGTTGATGCGGGCACTACTGAGGGTGACCCGAGTGTTGATTTAGCGGGTTCTGGGAAACCGGACCCACCCACTTGTTGATGGTTCATCGGCGCTATGCACCACAGGTTTGCTTCACCCAAATCCATTACTTTTAACTATTTTTCTTTGTGCATTGGGGACAATTGCACATTCTTTCATTGGCGGTGGGGTAAATGGATTGTGAGTGATAGGGTGAAATCTGAGTATCCCAACTCGTAATCCTCTCTTGGGGATTTTTTGCCTGTTTTCTTTTCCTTCAAGAGATTGTTTAAATTCTGTTGAACCGGCATGTGTTATGATCGTATGTGTAAAAGCATTAAAAAGAATAGCATGATGGCTTATAAAAAATGATACGCGTCCAAATTTTGTGATCTGTGCTAGAATTTGTAGGCTAAGATGAATTGAATGTGTTGGCTCTGAGTATGACATGATAATGAATCAACTTGATGGCATGACTTAAACTGAAACTTGAACTGGGTAATCACATAATCTGAGAATGAAACTTTGTGCCAAGATGGTGTGAGAATAGTTGATTGTTCAAACAGTTTTTGTGCAAAACTAGAACTTGCCCGGTTAGTCATGCTAAGACAATTCACTCTAGAGGCTAGGAGGTGATCATAGGCCCTTGTTCTGATAAGTCCACAACTTGTTTAAATGAAAGATCCAACCAAATGAAATAAATGCTCCCTTTGATTCAAATGCTTTGAGCCTAAAATTAGACCATTTCTTTCTAAACCCCGAACTCACCTTCCCATAATCTACTATGTTGGCCCCGGTCCCTCCTTGGACAAGTACACCTCGACTAAGGCAAAAAGCCTAAGTTGAGGGTGGCTAATGTAAAAAGTAACTTAAATCTTGGCCCTGACCCGACATTGGGTATTGCGCACCCCAACCAATGGAAAATCCATAAGTTGAGGGTGGCTATGAAAGAGGAAACCGAAAGAAAAATGGGTGTGAAAAGAGTTTTTTGTAAAAAAAAAAAGAAAGAAAAGAGAGGAATGGATGTGACTTGTTGAAAGCTAAAGAAAAAGAATAAAATGCAAGAAAGAGATAAAAGTGAAAAAAATAAAAAGATCTACAAAGTCTAAAGTCACATCCATGATTGAAGAAAATCAAGGGAAAGAAGGTAAAATGGTAGGATGACAAAAATAGGGCAGAAAGAGGTTGAAAGCCTAGTGTAATGTCAATGAGGGAATAAAGTCACTAAGAAATACCCAAATATACCACACCTGACCCTGAGCCTACGTTACAAGCCAAGAAAGTCCTATAGTGATCCCAGAGTCTAGTTTAGAGAGTCTAAGCAGTGAAAATAAGGCCAAGCGTATGGTATTGAGCACTAATTGTACTTGAAGTTCTTTCTGAGTGTGAGTGTTGAATGAATCCTTGTACTCAAAGTCATAGTCATTGTGTGAAAGAGAAGGGATTTCTTTGAAGTAAGGGCACTAGTTACATTATCGGAAAGTTGGTACTTTGGTGATAGTGAAATAGTGTATGTTGTGTGTGGGTTGGTCGATTGTTGTCATGGTTTGATCCGCACGAATTAGCTTGTCAAGGCTAAGAGAACAAATTCTGCACCCGGAAAGTGAGTGGGATAGAGAGTCTTGTGATTGCTTGTGCTTGAAATGCTTTCTTCTATACAAGTGTCGTTTAGAGTCTTAGTGCGTCGCTGGAGGACAAACAATGAATTTAAGTTGAGGGTATTGATATACCGTGAGTTTACGGTATTTCTAATACATTTCACTTACAAGTTGTGTGTGTCTAGGGCCTTTTTGTATTTGTTTTTATGTGTTTTCATTGTATTTTGCAGGAAATATGTTTCGGCGCGGAAGTAAAGAGACAACTGAAAGAAATGCAGAAAAGGGAAATCTACGGAGGTGATCTACGGACCGTAGGTCCATTGACGGTCCATAGATGGTGGTCGTAGATCAGCAGACAAGGCATGGAAGGAAGATCAGGGAAATCTGACCGAGTGTGGAACCACGGTGTCCAGTGACTATCCATAGATTGATCTACGGACGTACAGTTGAACCGTTGAATGATACTGTGATGGTTCCAGTACCTGACTTTTGAAGAATCTAAGTATAGAGCTACGAATAGGGATTGACGGATCGTAGATTGATCTACGATCCGTACTGCAATTCCGTCGTTTGCTTCAGAGAAGCTGATTTTTGGAAGCTAAAATATTTTCTAAGTCCTGGCTGATGGAAGGGACTCACGGACCGTAGATCCATTGACGGTCTGTGAGTCAGTCTCGTGGAATGAAAACTCGTGCCTGAACAAACATTCCTTATTTTGTTTCCCTTTTAATTTAGGACTTGTTTTCTATAAATAGGGCATGTAAACCTTGTTTTTGGGGGTTAGACATTATCATTTTTTTTATTCTAGTTCTTGACATGGGAGATTAGCTTGCAACTTTAGCAATTCTTAATTTCCTAAGTTCGTTTTGAAGATTTTGGTGTTGCAATTCAAGTTGAATTTATGGGTTTATTATTCTTCTTACGTAAGTTCATAATTCTTTCATTCAAACCAATGAATTTTGTTCATATGATTATGGGTAACTAAACCCCACAAGTAGGGTTGTGGGAACCATGAGCGATTAACAAAGTATGAATAGTATATAAGCAATTCTTGAATAGTTTTTTGCATGCATTGATAGTTCTTTCGTTTAGAAGTCTTTTTAACGAGTGCACGCATTAGAACTTGTCTTGTTGCTACTTGCCTGACCTAGGAGGTAATCAACAGGATAAGAATTATCAACATAGATTTAGTGTGCTACTATCTAATAGGCTAGTGTCGATTGGTGCGAAGTAATAACTAAGAAAAACATTGATTATGATGTCTAATATGAGGTAAAGGTAAGGGTTAGTACATTATAGACACGTAGCCGGACCAAGGTGTGGGGTTAAATTCTCTAGATATCGGACCAAGGATTTAGAGATACCTAACTTATCACTTTGCATGTAGTACACTAGGAAAGGATTGGTATTACTAGGATTATTGCGTTATGAGCTTGTGGGGAACACGTATACCCTAGTTATTTCTCTCATCTTGATAAGAACCAAAACTGACTTTTGATTACTGATTATTTATTGAATTCTTACAATTTCTTTCACAAAAGCCCCCATTTTAATTACTTCTTTCTGGAAGCAATTTGACTAATTGAATATAAATGTTGGTTAAAGTAAAGTCTAAACCATTTTCCTCGTGGGATCAACCATAACCTACAAGTTGGGTTCTTTGCTTGATAACGATCGCTTATGCTTCTTTAGGGAGATGTAATTTGAGCGTATCAGGTTTTAATTATTCATATGTGTCAGTTCAGTTTTCCTTGGGATTTTATATGATTTGTGATATACTTGATTCCCCCATCTATGTTTCTACCAAGTTGGAGAGTCTGTCATAGTCACCCTTGTGTATCGTGCTTGCCCTATCTTGGTTATGGGTTTTCAGACGTGGGCTAATTTGGTTATTTTAGATATGACTAACTTTGATGTAATTTTAGGCATGATTTGGTTGTCCCCCTATTATGATGTGCTAAATTGTATTGCTAAGTCTGTGACTCTAGAGATCCCGTGTACGGAAAACTTATAGTGGGAAGGTGTGTACAGGCCTAAGCCATCGAATATTATATCATCCATTTGGGCTAGGAAACTTGTGGGGCAGGGGTGTTTGGTATATTTGGCTCATATTCAGGATGTTGAGGTTGTGTCTCCCTCTATTAAGTCTATTCGAGTAGTGTCTAAATTTAAGGAAGTGGTTCCTACCGATTTGCCTAGTATTCCTCCGGATAGAGATATTGATTTCTTCATTGACTTGGAACCAGGTACTCTCCCCATTTCCATCCTTCCATGTTGCATGGCTCCGGTCGAATTGAGAGAGCTTAAGGTTAAAATCTAGGAACTTCTTCATAAAGATTCATCCGTCCTAGTTCTTCCCCGTGGGGTGCTCATGTCTTGTTTGTTAAGAAAAAAATATAGTAGTATGAGGATGTGCATAGACTATCAATATATGAATAGGGTCATTATTTGAATTAAGTATCAATTGCCTCGGATAGATGATTTTTTTGATAAGTTGCAAGATGTGTTAGTGCTCTCTAAGATTGATATATGGTCTTGTAACCATCAGTTAAATATTAGGCCTTAGGATATACTCAAAACGGCATTGAGGACCCGATGTGGGCATTATGAGTTTTTAATCATGACGTTTGGATTGACAAATGCGCCTGCAACCTTCATGAGTTTGATGCACAGTGTGTTCAAACCCTTCTTGGATTCTTTTCTTATTGTCTTTATTGATGACATTTTCGTTTATTCGAAAAATGAAAAAGAGCATGTCAGACATCATCATATAGTTTTTGGTGTCCTGGGGAGACAAATGTTTTATGCTAAATTTTCCAAATCTGAGTTATGGTTAACTTCAGTTGCCTTTTGGGGGCATATAGTTTCAAGGTAAGAGGTAATGGTAGATCCCCAAAAGATTGAAACGGTTAAGAATTGGGTCAGACCTAACTTTGTGACTGAGGTTAGGAGTTTTGTAGAGCTCGCTAGATAGTATCATCGGTTTGTGAAAAACCATACTTCTATTGGAATGCATATAACAAGATTGACCAAAAAGAAGGCGCCTTTCGAATGGACAAAAAAATGTGATGAGCGCTTTCAAAAGCTCAAGACTCATCTGACCACAACACCCATTCTGGCACTATCGGTTCAAGATAAAAATTTCATTATTTATTATGATGCTTCACATTCGAGCTTGGGAGTTTTGTTGATACAGGATAAGAATATTAATGCACCGCGGAAGTTGAAGGTGCATGAGAGAAATTATCGGACAAATGATTTGGAGTTGGAAGCGGTAGCGTTTGCTCTTAAGATCTTGCGGCATTAACTTTTTGGTGTCAAGTGCGAGGTGTTTACTGATCGTCGTAGTTGGCAACATGTATTCACTCAAAATGACCTAAATCTAAGTCAGCGAAGGTGGATAGAGTTACTTAAGGATTATGATGTGACCATCCAGTATCACCCCGATAAGACTAATGTGGTGGCAGACGCACTAAGATGAAAGACGATAGGTCCGTAGTCTAGCATGTTTGGATGTAACCAAGCAACCTTTGGCCAAGGGAATTCAGACCTTGGAGTCTAAGTTCATGCAATTGGGAATCTCAGAGACGGGTGGGGTGTTAGCTACCATCGAGGTTAGACCCACGTTAATTGAAGAGATCAAGGCCAAACAACTTGACGATGAAAATTTAAATGAGATTAGAAAGAAGACAATGTCTGGTAAGGCACAAGATGTGGTTCTTGATGCGGGAGGTCTGCTTAGTTTTAAGGGGAGAATTTGTGTTCCTCGAGTGGCTGAATTGATTCAGAAAATGTTGACATAATCCCATGGTTCTCGATATTCCATTCATCCTGGCGTGACCAAGATGTACCGAGATTTGAAGCAGCTTTATTAGTAGCCTAACATGAAGAAAGACATATCAGAGTTTGTGGCTAAGTGCCAAAACCGTTAGTAGGTAAAGTATTAGCATGAAAGAGCTGAAGGTTTGCTTCAGCGAATGCCAATTTCGGAATGGGAGTGCTTAAGGGCAGCTATGGACTTCATAGTTGGTCTTCCCAAGACTTTGGGGAAGTTTGATTCTATTTGGGTAGTGGTTGACATATTGACTAAGTCAACCCATTTTATTCTAGTCAGAGTAGACTATAATGCTTAGCAGTTGGATATGGTTTATGTGAAAGAGATACCGAAGCATCACGACGTGCCCATTTCTATCATCTCAGACCGTGGTAGGCAGTTCACATCAAAGTCTTGGGGAAAATTGCATGATGAGTTAGGCAGTCAACTCACTTTTAGTACATCTTTTCATCCACATACGGATGGGTAGTCAGAGAGACCTATTCAAGTGTTAGAGGAAATGTTGAGGGCATATGTGATTAATTTTTGGGAACATTGGGATAAATTCCTACCGTTGTGTGAGTTCTCTTATAATAATAGTTACAACCACATCATTCACATGGCACCGTTCGAGGCAATTAATGGGAGGAGATGTAGATCACCCATAGGGTGGTTTGAGGCTAATGATGTGAAAACCTTTAGGGGTTAAGTTAGTGAAAGATGCTCAGGATAAATTGATATGTATCCAAGCTAACCTTCTAGAAGCCCAGAGTCGGTAGAAACAGTATGCGGACCACAAGGTAAGGGACACGACATTTCAAGCGGGTGAGCAAGTTCGTTTAAAGGTCTAACCCTTAGAGGGAGTAATGAGATTTGGTAAGAAGGGAAAAGTTAGTCCTCGATACATTGGTCCATTTAAGATTCTTAACTATGTAGGGCCAGTGTCTTGTATATTGGCCTTATCCCCGAGCTTATCGGGAGTTCATCCAGTGTTTTATGTGTCCATGTTAAAGAAGTATCATGGCGATGGAGATTACATCATAAATTGGGACTCAATGTTGTTAGTCAAAGACATACAGTATGAGGAGGAATCGATTGAAATTCTTTATCGTGATGTCTTGTATTTGAGGACCAAAGATATTAAGTCCATGAAATTTCAATGGAAGCATCGTCCTATTGAAGAAGCAACTTGGTAAACCAAAAAAGACATGCGAGAAAACTATCACAAATTGTTCAGCAATTCAAGTACTACTCAGATCTTACTTTAGCTAGTTTTTCCCAGTTTGTCACTCGGCGACGAGTGATGGGTAAATTGGTACCTATTGTAACGACATGTTTCCATCGTTATGGTAAAGCCAATGTGGAAAGAATTTGGGCCAGAAAACTTTCAAGTAGGGACTTAGAAAATTGTAGCCTAGTCTACATTTAAATGAAATATGAGTCAGGTGAGGTCCAGAGAAATCTCATAATGAATGGGTATCTATTTACAAACTTTATCATATCAGAGGATAGCTAAGACGTTAAGGAGCCCGTACGACTTTACAGAATCGAATCTAGGCGAGTAGAACTCTCGAAACCGATCTTGGCATGAAATTGTAGTTTTTGAACGTCAAGAGTTGAAGGTGTTTTGTAAAATAGGGGCTTGGAACTCATATTCCGAGGTTCAGTCTCTGTGCAAACCATCAGGGCGGGGCTGCTGTAGTCAGTCGCCACTTAAGTTGGGGAAAAACCCCAATTTCGTTATTTTTCTACAAACTTCGTTCTTAAGAGTTAGAAGATGACCCATGATGAGGTCTTGACAGTTTTCCATGACTTTTGTTGCTAAAGGTAAGGATTTTACTCCCCTAGTCTGTTTTTCAATACATAGAACTTAGATTCAGGAGTACTTATCATTTCGGGGGGGGGAGGGGTTAGGCCTAAAGTTATTAGTTGAAAAGCCCTAGCTGTGCATTAAAATCATGTGTTTTGTCATGGGTTTTTGGGTTTGTTCTAATTCGGGTAAATTAGACATTAATTATTGATTCTTCCATTAAATTACTCGATTGTAGACCAACAACAAGAAAAAAGAATCCGAATGAGGAAGGCTCAAGTGTCTTAGGAGGATTCAAGCTTGGTTTTGAGGTAGGTGATGGTTTGATTTCCTGTTTGTGTGATATATGTTGATTAATTTCTTTGTTGTATGCATGCATGCATGTGAATAGGGAAATGTGAATCAAATCTAATGCAAATGACTATATGTATATGAATAAGAGAGTTTTGGGTAGATTGAGGATTTTTAATGTAGTTACAAGACTTAATGTTAGGGTTAAAACCATATAGTATAGGTATTAAATGTATAGGAAAAGTCCCAAGTATCTTTAAGAAATAACTGCCGTAACTGATCTATGTTTGGGACCTATGGTTTGTAGACCTTTCTATAGCTGATAATGGTTATCTGAAAAAGGGAAATGAAAATACTTTCCATAAGTTGTAGGTGCAACCCACGCCGACCACCCACGGCCCGTAGAAGGGACCATGGACCGTAGGTTTAGTCCGTGGATGGGCTCCCTTGACAGACAAGAAAGGCCTGAACCACGACCTTACAAACATGCCGTTGGTCAGACCATGGTTTGTGATCAAGGTTCGTGGTTTGATGGTCCAAATCACATGTTTCTGATGACCAATGACGGTCCACCAAAACGGGTCGTGGTTGAGACTACGGTCTGTTGACTAGGGTCCGTTGGTGGGTAGCTGACAGTTATTTTTATGGGCAGTTGGGTCTTTTCCTCAGTAATTAGTTCCTATACTACGTCATTTTATACTTCACTAAGACCCCTATATAAGTATTTTCAACTCCCAAATTAGCCTATTAACTTCATTCTTCCAAATTCACAAAAGAAGATCGATTCTCCTCTTGAAAATATTTCTCTCTCCAGAACTTGAAGAAGAAGAAAGGATTCAAGCTAAGATCAAGGTCAAGTCTCCATTCCTCAAGCAATTTTTGTCTGTGATAAATGAGGTATAATAGTTTTCATACATGGATTCCATCAATTTATGGAGTTCCCAAATTCCTCTATTTCAAAATTTCAAATTTCCCATTTTAGGTACACTTTTCTTTAATTTTGATGGGTTCTCTTTATTTTTGATATAAATGAATGAATTATGATCCCTTACGCATGAATTGATGAAATAATATGATTTTGTGATTATTTCCCATGAACCCGTGTTTTTACCATGTTTTCAAGTTATGAATTATATGATGTGGGAATTTGGATTATGAAGGAACAATTTTAAGAAATTAAGCATGCATTGACGTAATTCTCACAAGAAGAATCACAAACAACAGCGGAAACAAGAAAGATAGAAGAAGAGACACAAGATAAGAAAGAATTGGCACCTAAAGGATGTATTAAATCCAATAACATCCAATCTAGATCCTAACAAGTACCAAATTTGGATAAATAGATAGACACAAGCAAAGGAAATCAAAAGCAACCTACAGGTATATTAAACCTAAAGACCTCAATCAATTAATCCACAATCAAGAACCTAACTCTTACGAAGACCTCAAGGGAATCGATATCCCCAAGCAACCTTCGTTTCTAAACAATGTTCAACAAAAGCTTTACCAAACTTTCAAACACTCACAAAAGGAGTTTAGGTTTTTAACCATTTTCAACAAAACACATCTAAGTCTAAAATTAAACCCTAAAGGCCTATTTATAGTATTAGGCATTATTACATAGATGGGCCCAAAAGTGACCCGAAATGGGCCAATGGGCGAGTCAAGTCGGGCTCGCCTACTGGCTTGGCGATGCTCCCAATGAATTCGGCGAGGAACTCTGCTCCTGCCCTTGGCTGGGAAGCTGCTGGAACTTTGGGCGGTCTGGGAACCATCGCCCAATCCAATTGGCGATGCGTCAATGGTCTTCAGCTCATCTAGTGAGCAGTTTTCCCCTTTGTAGCTCTTGGGCAGTTGGCAATCTTGGGAACCCTCGCCAAAGGGTTTTTGGCTAGTCGCCGAAGTGTCCTACAGCTCACCGAATGGATCACATTCTTCACTTACTCCTCCTCACTTTGTTACCCCTCACATGCTCCAAGCTATCATCCAAGCATTGTGTTGCCTAACTGGGATCTCCTTCAAGGTGCATATGTTCCCATGCAAGGCATGGAACTCCCTCCTTGGCATCCATACATGCCAAACAACCTCTATCCTTGTGAACACTCCATCAAAGCATTGAAGTTCGTGAATGGATAGGCTTGATGTAATCCATTTTACATCATTCTCCCCTTCTTGAAAAGGATTCGTCCTCGAATCCATACCTTGCAAAATCATAGGGGAAGCAAACAGTACAAAGATCCTCATGGCATGAGGGTTAGCGTTAGCAATAACAATTTCATCACCATGCCAAGGATGCACAAATTGAACATATAACCAAGATTCACACATATTAACCAAGGGTTTGTAACCCATCAAAGCAATAGATACTTGGCCAAGTAAGAAAAATTGAGACCCATCTAATGCACTAGATAACTTAGATAGAGTAATCATTCCCAATTCAAGAGCAGGTTCAAGTACATAAGTATTACCCACCCAAATTGGTAAACATACCTCATTCAAGTACATTGGATCAAATAATAACACCACGAAAAAATCATGCAAATGACAGAAGGTGTTACTACCACATTCAGCACACTTAAGGACGGCACTGGGGTCACATGGAAAATGATCGTATAGCATCGAGTCAAGGAGACTCTCATTTGCCCAATTTAAGCCACTAGTAACATAAGATATGCAACCCACACAAGTATGAGTAGCATCATATGCAATTAGATAAAAGTGAGTCCTCGAATCCAAACCTTGTAAAACCATATAGGTCATAAGCAAAAAGCTTATTCTATTAGCATGATGGGTAATACAAAGGTTAACATTTAAAGCAATTAACCGAGGAGACTCCAACTGAAGGAACAACCAAACATCCTCTATTGTCATGGCTATTAAGCCCACAAATAGAGAACAAGGACAATGGTTATTCTTCTCAACAACATGGTAGTACCACCCAAAAGATGATACTCCTACCAGTTCAAATACCCTCAAACATCCACCGGGATCAAAAAGGTAGAAAGTCCACAGAATTGGATCTAGTGCTCCTCCGTTTATCAGGTGGGCACTTATTCCTCCCAACAACATTCTCCACTTAACAACATGAGCATCATCATATGTAAACAAGTAATAGAGAAAGGTGTCCCACAATTCAATTTCCTCCAAAGTGTTTTCATGGGTATGACTACTAATAGATTCAAACTCAGGGGTCATACCATTGACAATTGGGACACAACAAGAAGAAAAGGGAATGGGAAAACAAACAGCACCTTCCTCCTCATCACATTCCTTCCCTACAAGAGTACTCTCATCTTCTAAGAAGAGATTTCTATATTTGGGAGGAAAAGCTTCACACCATAGTGGGTTATTATAGCAACTATATTTATCAAGAACTATACTACTCTCATGATTCAGACCACTAGGTACATCACTAGGAGTGATTTCAACATCTTCAAAAAGGATATTGTACTTAAAGAGTGAATGGTCAACCACTAGGGAAGAAGTAAAACATGCAAGTTCACCCTCAAAAAGACACATATCATCTTTCGAAGCACCTTCAAGCACATGATCTCTATGAGCAAAGCAAGCATTTGGATCAGCCACAAAAGACATGCTCAAAGAGTCACTCCCAAAAAAATGATCAACATATTTATCAGTACCACCAAATTGAGGTTCCTTAATCAAATTACAAGAACCCTCAACCAGTGAACTACACTGACAAACAGGTTTATCAGCATAGTCATTACAAAATAATGAGCTAGCATTCAAAGCGTAGGTGTCAACACTAGCTGGACACAAATCAATCTTACTAGAAGAATAAATTCGATTATCAATAGGGTCAACTAGTGTATCCACACTCTCAAAAAGCACATTATCAATATAAGGTAAAGAATCAATAGGCTCAGTTAAAGACAAGCTAACTTTCACACTTTTTTTATTTGTAATGGAAAAAGTGTTAAGTTTAGCTATTGTAACTTGATGCCCGCAAGAAAGATCTTCTTTACCTTGGATGTTGGAATATCCCGTTAATGCATCCGTCACGCCTTTAATTGTAGGCTCTTTCGCCAGAACTTTTGTTCTTCCATTTATCACGCTTGTACCTACATAAGAATCCTTACCAAGTGAAGGATGAACAAAATTATTACATTGAGATTGTGGCAACCCTCTCACTTCACTCCCTTCAACCTCTTTTTTTTCCTCTCTAAGGTTGCCACCTTGCTTTCCCTTACTCCTCTCAATCATTCTCTCACTTTTCACCTTAGTAGGAGGAAATAAATATGTTCCCCAATGATCCACAACACACTTGTACCCGTTCTACTCATTTGGGACCCTACGCTCATTGAACCAATCGGCCCCCAAACTTAGGTGACAAGAAGCCATGGGAATTATATCACACCAAACCTCCTCATAGTATTTTCAGCGTGTAAAAGAGACTCTTACCCCTTAGGTAACCTTACATCCCTCCATGGTGTATGGATAGGTCCTGTGTAGTCGAGGTAGTCCCAAGTAGGCTACCACCTCTGGAGTGATGTAGTTCATATTGTACCCTCATCGAGAACAAGGTCAAGTCCCAAAGCCCCACAGATGCCAACCTTTGTCCTAAGAACTGGTCCTCTTGGATTGACATTGAAAAGCTTTGTGTACCCTTTTGGCACACACTCCTCATAAGCCCTTTCAATCCTTCCCATGTCAATGAGCGGGTATTTCCTTGGAGTGTCGGGAGCCTTTCCTCTTGAGTCCACCAACCCAATGCAAGACCTTTCAAATTACAAAGGGTCGCTCTCGACCTCTCAAATCATGGCATTGGAAAATCTGCTCACATTGCCACTCCCAATCAAGATATGCCTCGGGATCACACCATCCCTTAAAGATGGGAAATCCTTTTGGTACCGAGACCCTTGACACATCCTTCATACCTTCCTTGGTTCCCATATCCCGATAAGTGTGCATTACCTTGAGAGGTATAGGATATCCTTAGACTTTAGAGTAGCACACTCTCTTCTTCCCCTCGGATGACTTGGACTTGAGCTAGTGTAGCCATACACGCTACTTCAACTAAGGTAAAGATTAACACAAGAGTAAGAATACGAATCTTCACAAGCCTTAGGGACATGCTCCTCATATTTCTTATATAATAGAGTATTGTACTTCACCTTACCTTCATCCTGGGAGTGGGAAGTGTAACAAGTTTTGGTATCATCATATGAACCACCACAAGAGCCTTCTTTCTCTCTATCTTCACCATAAGAGCAGTGTTGAACATTTTTCTCATATTATCCTCCGGAATAGTAGATCTCATTCTCATTCGTCTCTTGATCATGGCTATCTTCATAGCCCCCATAATCTCCATTATCCTCACATCCATAGCCCTCATCATCACAACCATAATCTCCCATATCATAACCGCATGTGTACGAGGCTATTGAGGACATGCTTCCTTATAACTCTGTGTACCTACAAAGTGACAACTCACAAAAACAACAAATAACGTTAGCGTTAATAAAATAAACTCACAATTGCTTGTGTTTACACACCTTTGATTGCCTCTCAAATTGACGCGGCTAATGTTGAAGATTGCTTATACTCAGTTGATCACAAGGTCTTGATTCTACTATTTGTCCGAATAGCTTGTTATTTCAAGAAGAACGGATGAATCAATTAAAGCAAACGGACTTGAGTCAAGAATTAACTACTAAGTAAAACAAACAAGCACTAAAAAAGAAGTGAATTCAAGAACCAATAGTCAACAAGTAGAGTAATTACGAGTTAAAAATCAATTAAGCATTCTTGAAAACGAACGAGATTCAGAAGGAAGAAACTAGAAATTAGAACATGAGAAGAAAGGGTCATAACAGGAGCTTCCGATCGCCAAATGCATTGTTTTCTTCGCCTAAAGTGAAGTTTAGCTCGCCACCTTGAAGATTGACTCGCCAAACGGACAAGATAACTCAATGATCTGGGTGGAATTTAGGCGATACGCCAAATGGATTCGGCGAGCAAGGCTTAACTCGCTGAAATTTCCAGTGTCTTCACCAAAATGAGGTCCAACTCGACAACCTAGCGGCCCAAAGGGCAAGGCGCCGAGTGGAATGGGCGACCCAAGTCGGGATTCACCCAAATTATTCAAGCTGCACTTGTTAGACTCCGAAAATTAAACCTTTAGCTTTTGGACGAACCACCTTTAACACTTTCTCTTTCTTCCCTTTTTGGATCAAACTGTTTCTCTTTTGAAGATTCCTTACTTGAAGGTTTGAATGTTCTTCAAGAACACTATGAATATCCAAAAATAAACCCCAAAGATTTTTAGCTCGGAATTTCACAAAATTCGAAATCCAATTTCACTTAGATATAGGAAACAAACCCCAATAGTTTTTAGCACATAATTCCTTGCCAAATCTTCCAGATTTCAAAACCCACTTTGCCTTCTTCAAAGCTTCTTCAACCTCCAATGTTGGTTTCTTAAAAAGTTAACCAAACCCTTTCCAATCTCCGCCCTAGACTAGAATAAGGTTAGGGAATACTAATCTAACCTTGGAAACACCAAAGAAGACTCAAATCAACAAACCCATTTCAGCAATTTTCTCAAAAACGTTTTGAACAATTTGTTTTTGTAGCAACAAACCCAAGACTTGAATCGTAGGGACAGTACTAAGCTTGGCTATGATACCAAATGATGAAATTCTCACAAGAAGAATCACAAACAACAGCGGAAACAAGAAAGATAGAAGAACAAACACAAGATAAGAAACAATTGGCAACTAAAGGATGTATTAAATCCAATAACCTCCAATCTAGATCCTAACAAGTACCAAATCTGGATAAATAGATAGACACAAGAAAAGGAAATCAAAAGCAACCTAAAGGTATATTAAACCTAAAGACCTCAATCGATTAATCCACAATCAAGCACCTAACTCTTATGAAGACCTCAAGGGAATCGATATCCCCAAGCAACCCTCGTTTCTAAACAATGTTCAACAAAAGCTTTACCAAGCTTTCAAACACTCACACATGGAGTTTAGGTTTTTAACCATTTTCAACAAAACAAATCTAAGTCTAAAATGAAACTATAAAGATGGGCCCAAAAGTGTAGAATGCCATGTGTGGTAAGGTTGTCTTGAATATGGTGCTTGATGACATCTAGAACTTCTATGTTATTCGTATTATTAGTGTCCTCGATGCCTATTTTGTGCAATAAATTGATGTTTTAATGTTAAATTGTAGATAAAAAGGCAAAAGAGCAAGGAAAGGACCTTAACGGACAAAAAGGAAGGAAAAAGCTAAAGAAGTTGAAGACAGGATATCCTGTTGATCGCCAAAATTTCCAGTGTGCCAGCCCAACGATAAAACCAACTTTTCGAAGGAAATGGACAATCGGTGAGTCGTCGAACGGATCAGCAGCCTCGATTATGACCACCTTAAGTCATAAATCCCAGAGGTTAAAGAACCAAGAAAGACCGGTGATGCTTGACTAACCTCGCCTATAAATGGAAATTTAAAAGGTAGAAAAAACATCCAATCTTCGATTGGAATTCAACCAAGTCATTTTTCCTGAGTAATTTTCCCGTTGTTGAACTTGGAACATTGTTTACTTAGTTTTAGGAGTTTTCCAATAGATCTTGAGTTGGATTTTGATATTGAACATTATGGATCATTGTAAAGACATTGATTTCAATACCCACATTATGGAGAATACAATTGGTATTAATTTCTTCCTTTTTATGATGTGTGGGTAAAACCTCCATTCTTGGTGGTGTGATCATGTGATTATTTCTTCTAATTAGCTTCTAGGTATTGTTGTTTATTAATTTAAATGTTGATTTGAAGTGGGTTTGACTAATAGTTGTTGATTAGTCCATGAAATGTAGTTGCAAATGCAGTTCTAATTTAGTGTTCTGGGCTTGCTTGAGAAAGATGTTTTAGAACTAAGGTTATTGAATAATAACTACAGTGATTGGGTTGTTATGGGTTCAGCTCGAGAGAGTGAATCTTAATCCAATCCTACCTATCTATCTCGAGAGAGTGGATAAATTAAGGTTTTTGGCTGTTTTATAGTGTTATGCTTGTCGAGGTTCGAGAGAAAGCTATTGCATCTATTGTCTAGCCTACTAATTGAGATTCAACAATTGTTAGTAAATATCAATTACGCATATAGCGAAATTAGCCTTTAATGGATCACGTCCCAAAGTATCTCTTATATATTTCATTACTCCCCTTTCCTCTTAGTTGTTAATTGACAAATCTAAACCCCCCTTCTGACACTTGGTTTTAACCCCTTGGATTTTTGTCACGACCCGAGTCTAGACCCCGGATGCGACACGGCGTACTTGACCCTGAAAGGGTCTCGTACAAGCCTCTTTGAATTCATAACATTCGATATATAGAAATAGTACGGAATTAAAACTTCAATTTAAAACCATACGATTCAAAACATTCAAAATATTCATTAAAAGCTTTCAAAAGACACAACGAAAGTCAAAGTCTCACATAGACATCTTAGACAAAAATTTTACAAGATAGGGTCACGGCTCTTTACAATCAAAAGAACTACAATTGTCTATTACATGAAAACGAAAAATAATCTTCAAAAGAGACTCGTCCTCGATCTATGAGGACGTACCACTCTAGACTTGGAGGAATAGCAATCCAAGCACTTCAATCTAGCTAGAAGCAATCACTTGCCGGAGCCTACACTTGTAATAAAAATAAGAGAAATATGGGTTAGCACACAAAAATGTACCAAGTATAATGACCATGCAAAAACATGCTTTAAAAGGGACTTTTGATTGGAAACCATGCATTATGCCACTTCTTAGAATTATCATGTACAATAGCATAAGAGACATACAATTAAGGCTGGGCACCGGACCGGAATGGGACCACCGGACCGGAACGAACCGGAACCGGACCGGAACGGGACGGTTTGACCGGGTTGTTGACCGGTACCGGGATGAACCGGACCGGAACTACTGGGATGGAGGCTCGGTTCCGTCCCGTCCCAC